>BQNB010129925.1:0-19029 GCA_026074375.1 Tanacetum coccineum | reverse complement strand
CATCTAGATTACTTGGTCCGTATCACTAGATCCAGTTGAATGATAGGTCGCATACAAAAGCACGTAAACAAGTATGATGATCAACATAAACAAGCATTCAACGATAAATTAAGCAATCGAGATAAACAAACCAAACACTAAGATCTTCATAATGATGGCTAATACCTGAAGGTATTAGCTTTCAAACGTCATAATCAATACAAAAGTAATAATTTAGCCAAGGTAAACTAACCGAGTTAACGAATGATACCAAAAACTGAACGATTACAAGAGTATAGGAGATGACAAGTTGTTTCCTATGGAATTAATTACGTTGATCGACCTCTTCTGCTCTTCTTCTCCTTTGAAAATCAACTTTTATAGTTTAGGTATCGAAAATATGATTTAGCACACTTAAAACTCGTTTTTGAGTTTTCTATTTATAGGGTCTGGAATATGTTGGATACGGCGTATTGACTAAGGTCAATACGGCGTATCGGGGGTTTTTTGGATTAGGGACCACGTTTGATATGTTTTAGAATCTTCACATTCGATATCTTGAATACCGCGTATTAGTCTTCTTTGAATACGACCTATTAATCTTGTTCCTTCGTGGTCTTTGGTGAGGTGCAGGCACAGATACGTCATATCTTCCTTAATGGATACGGCGTACTGGATCTCAGAACAGTAATCTTCAAATGTCTTTGTTTAAGCTTCAGAATGCGTGCCTTTTTACTAATCTTCGCCAAGTACTCTATAATTACTGCAATTGTCAAATATAAACGATTAAGTAACAATTCTTTGCAATAATTATACAAAATGGGTTATTTACATGGGATAAATGATGCTATAAAAGTGACGTTATTTGATGTCATCAAATATCCCCCCACTTGAATCCTACTTGTCCTCGAGTAGCCTTTAGAAGTTTATGAAAATGTATCCCTAAGGATTTTTCCGTTAAGCATTTATTTGATCTATTACAAGTACACAACCAAACACCTCATGAAATAGGTTGATGAAAACACTCAAATCACTCAACTAATCTATGTGGTAACATGTAACTAATTTGCTCAATTGCTTGGTCATGATGAATATTCTATCATAGGCTTGGCAAGGATACACATCTCTACCACTAGGGCTAAGGAGTAACAAGTTTATAAAGGTAAAATAGATTTTTATTATAAGGCTTAGGTTGATCATTCTACAATCTTTCACCAAACGTACCACACCAACAAGGTAGCTGAAGCACACATACATGGCCGTAATGACGGAATAGACATGTGTGTTCGATCACATCCTCATTCGAGTTTAACCAAGGGTTAGGCTGAAGAATGATATATGGTAGGATCTTCTAACTTTCTCCATTATAATAAACCAACAAGGTAGCTGAATCATGCATACATGGCCGTAATGACGAAATAGACATGCATGTTCGATCACATCCTTATTCGCGTAAAACCCATGGTTAATGATTAGGAAAGGGAAATAAATTGTTGTTAAATAAAAATTTCAAAACAAATAGACTAAGTCCAAAACAAATAAGGCACAAGTTGCTAGACACTTTTCCTGACCGTTACCATGAAAAAGACACAACTATTTACACACGTCTTGATCATAGATCAAAAACAACAACCTAAGTTGGCTTTCTCGTAACGGTCAACTTCCCAATCATCCCATACTTTTACAAGACAAGTGGCGATATCTACCACTTTATACAAAACTTTACATCGTTGACTTATAAGACTTATCAATGAATAATTAATCCTTCATATAATTCCTTTGGTCTAAGCTTTTGCGAAACGATTATCTACAAAACTCGGTGTAATTTCACCATCTTCACGATCATAATAACTCTGGATAATTCCTTCGATAATTCTTCATTCTTCGGACGTACCAATAATTGTGTTGGTAGTAAAAATACATGAGTTTTGACTACTTTATACATTCGCATTTGCAATGTGCAAATTTCTTCCCAACCATACCAAAGATAGAAAATTGACACAAGACTCGGAAAATACATACTTTACACTTTAAGCAACTAGCAACTGATAAATGGACTTAATTTAACATGGTAGGCTAAGGTGTAACGAAATAAACAGTTGGTGCTATTCCTAAATGATTGCTCTATTGGTTTTTCTAAGGGTATCTTACTCTTAAGATGAGAGTAAATAAAGGGTTTATACGGGGATTTAACTAACCAGTGTAGTTAGTTAATAAAACAACATATAAAGGCTTTTTGGGTGTAATCCTAGAAATTTACCAATTTAAACAAGTTACTCCTCTAAATCCATAATACTCATTATTGTGGTCTCGAAATAGATTATACCAAGATAAGTTTTAAAGCTCTACATACATCACCGGCTACACTCATATTTTTGTGGAATTTAGGTAAACATTTGGAAACGGATAAGGTTAAATCCTCACAATATCTAATAAGGGTTATTGTGTACGGGTTATGTAAAAAGTAATTTCACAAAAGTATTGTTGGGAATTAAAAGTCTTTATACTTAGTACTACCAAGCCAAGAGTTAGTACTGCTCAAGTTACAACTGCCAGTACTAACCAGTTAGTACTGCTAGAGTAAGTTAGTACTACCAATACTAACTTAAGACTGCTGAAGGACTTAAGACTGCTGGATGAAGATTAAGACTGCTAAAGTGATAAAGACGTGTCAAGAGATTTGTATTGACTTATTCAGTGTATATCTTATATAGTTAGAAAGATACGTATAAGATTAGAATTATAGAAGATTTGTAGTTATCTTGTAAAGGACTTCTTAGTGTATAAAAGGAGATCATATGTTATAGTGTTACATAGATGTTTTTGATATATAGCTTCAAGGTTGTAAACCCTATTACTACACAGAGTACTCGTATTATTGATAATAATAATATTGAAGTTTTTCAGTAATATCATTGTTCATACAATTTACTGTTTTATTAATATTCTTCTAAGTATTAAAGAGTAGATTTTGCATACTTTTTAGTATTCACAAAGTTTCTACCATGGTTGTTTTTTATTTATCCAAAGTAACTTAACATTTACAAGCTAAAGAAGCGATCTTAAGTTGGGATCAACAAGTGGTATCAGAGCCTGTGTTCTAAAACTTTGATCTAGAAGAAACTAACAAGAAGAACCCTCTACTCACAAGGAAGAGATGGATCTAGAAACTGCACAAACCACTACTACTGCAAAGCTGCCCATTCTCAAACAGGGTGAATATGATATATGGAGGCTAAAGATTGAGCAATACTTTCAAGTACAAGACTATGCTCTATGAGATGCCATAGAGAATGGAAACTCATTCAAACCAGCAGCTCAAACAACAACAAATGTTGATGGTAACTCAACTACACTAATACCAGGTCTTATAACTACTGAAGAAAAGGTTCAAAAGAAGAATGATATGAAGGCAAGAAGTATGTTACTGATGGCACTTCCTAATGAACATCTAATGACATTTAATCAGTACAAGGATGCTAAGACCTTGTTTGCTGCTATACAAACAAGATTTGGTGGTAATGAAGCCACAAAGAAGACTCAGAAGACTCTTCTGAAGCAAATGTATAAGAACTTTAGTGCTCCAAGCACAGAGTCTCTTGACTCTATTTTTAACAGGCTTTAGAAGATTGTAAGTCAGCTGGCTATCTTAGGTGAAAATATTTCACAAGAAGTCTCAATTTGAAATTTTTAAGATGTTTGCCTTCTGAGTGGAATACTCATATTATGGTCTGGAGGAATAAACGATCTAGACACAATGAGCTTTGATGATCTCTACAACAATTTCAAGATTGTTGAACAAGAGGTTAAAGGAACTGCAAGCTCAAGCTCAAGCTCAAGTTCTCAGAACATGGCTTTTGTGTCATCTCCTAGCAGTACTAATGAAGTTAATACTGCTTATGGAGTTAGTACTGCTAACACTCAAGTTAGTCCTGCTAGCACTCAAGTTAGCAGTGCTAGTACTCAAGTTAGTACTGCTAACTTAAGTAATGCCACTGTTTATGCATTTTTGGCCAGTCAACCAAACGGGTCTCAACTTGTACATAAGGACCTTGAAAAAATCCATGAAGATGACTTAGAAGAGATGGATTTGAAGTGGCAGTTAGCATTGCTAAGCATGAGGACAAGAAGGTTTTTCTAGAAAACTGGTAGAAATATCACTATCAATGGGAGTGACACAGCTGGATATGACAAGTCCAAGGTGGAGTGTTTCAACTGCCACAAGATGGGACACTTTACAAGGGAGTGTAGAGGACCTAGGAACCAAGATAGCAGGAACAAGAATCAAGGGGGGGAAAAAAACCAAAAGGGCTCTAGAAGGACTATAAATGTAGAAGAAACTTCTTCTAAAGCCATGGTGGCTATTGATGGAGCTGGTTTTGACTGGAGCTATATGGTAGATGATGAAGTCCCTAGAAACATGGATCTTATGGCTTTTTCAGAGTCTGAGGTATATAATGACAAAACTTGTTCAAAAACCTGTCTAAAAAGCTTTGAAACTCTTAAACTCACTTGGTTGATTTAGAATCGAGTTTAACAAAATATGAGTTCATTTTGCTACTTATAAAAAGAGGGTAGCATGTTGTGAAGAGCAACTTGCCTTTTACAAAAAGAATGAGATTATTTTTTGTGAGCAACTTGTTGTTCTAAAAAGAGATATCTCATATAAAGACTCAAAAATTAGTATGCTTAAAAGTCAGTTAGAAAAGCTTAAGCAAGAAAAAGAAAGCAATCAACTTAAAATTAAAAATTTTGATAATGTTCTAAGAGTCTAGACAAATTAATAAGGAGTCAGATAACTGATAAAAGTAGAAAGGGTATAAGGTTTGTAAGCTATAATGTTGTTCTACCTCCCCATATAGGGTTATTTTTACCCCCAAAGCCTGATTTGTCTAACTCTGGTCTAGAGGAGTTCCAACAGCTTGAGTTTGAAGGCTATGGACCTAAGACTAGTAAGAGTGTCAATGAAGATATTTATAATAAGGTTAGGGAATCTCCTGATGCCTTATTGGTTGAGGAGTTGGTGTTAGATGATAAGTTAGAGAAGAAAACTATTTTTCTTACTGTTGCTAAGATAGAATTTGTTAGACCTAAACAATAAGAAAAACCAGTTAGGAAACCAGTTAAGTATGCTGAAATGTATAGGTCACAAAGTCCTAGGGGAAATCAAAGAAACTAGAATAATCAGAAGTCCCAACAGCTAGGAAGTGACTTTGTGATGTACAATAAAGCATGTTTTGTATGTGGAAGTTTTGACCATGTGCAGGTGACTGCAATTACCATCAAAGTGAAAGGGTGGTATCTGGGAATAATTATACAAGGGTGAATTACAATTATTCTGCTAAAAAGGCTCACCCTAGTGCTCACAGGAACATAGTTCCAAGAGCAGTTTTAATGAAAACTGGCCTAAGACCACTTAATACTGCTAGGCCTGTTAATACTGCTCATCCCAAAACTATAGTTTATAGTGCTAGACCAATGTCACGTTTTTCTAAATCAGCACAATCAACTGTAAAGAGGCCCTATCAAATAAGAACAACATTAACTAACAAAAATTTTAGCCAAAAAGTTAATACTGCTAAGGGAAAATTTTATACTGCTAGGCCAAATTTAGCAGTAGTTAATGCTGTTAGGGCAAATCAGGTTAATGCTAATAGGCCTCAGCATGTTAGGTTTGGAGACCTACCAAACTTAATAGTGCATCAATTACTTTGAAGAGACATAATTATATTGATGCACGAGGCAGATCCAAGTCAGTGATGGCTTGGGTCCCCAAAGGAAACTAATTTCCTTATTTTTATGTGCAGGGTCATCCACAAAAAGAAGATCAAGGCTATGTTGACAGTGGATGCTCAAGGCACATGACAGGGAACATGTCCTATCTCTCAGACTTCAAGGAATTTGATGGAGGATATGTTACCTTTAGGGGAGGAGCCAAAGGAGGGAAAATTACTGGTAAAGGAACTCTTAAAACTGGTAAGCTTGATTTTGAGGATGTGTACTTTGTCAAGGAGTTACAGTTTAACCTTTTTAGTGTTTCACAGATGTGTGACAAAAAGAACAGTGTTCTTTTTACTGACACTGGATGTTTTGTTCTGTCTCCTGACTTTAAGTTAGCTGATGAAAGTCAGGTTTTACTTAAAGTTCCTAGAAAGAACAATATGTACAGTGTTGATATGAAGAATATTGTTCCTAAAGAGAGTTTAACTTGTCTTGTTGCAAAGGCCACACTTGATGAATCAATGTTATGGCATAGGAGGCTAGGTCATGTAAATTTTAAAACTATTAATAAACTTGTTAAGGAAAATCTTGAGAGAGGTTTACCTATAAAACGCTTTGAAAATGACCAAACTTGTGTTGCTTGCCTTAAGGGAAAGCAACACAAAGCCTTTTGTAAGTCCAAGATTCATAACTCTATTACTCAGCCTTTATTTATGTTGCATATGGACTTGTTTAGTCTAACTTTTGTGAGCAACTTAATGAATAAGAAATATTGTCTAGTTGTCACTGATGATTATAGCAGATTTACTTGGGTTTTCTTTTTAGCAACTAAGATGAGACTAGTGGCATTCTTAAGAGCTTTATAACTGAGATAGAAAATCTAGTTGATAAGAAAGTAAAGATAATCAGATGTGACAATGGAACAGAGTTCAAAAATAAAAAAAAAAAAAAAAAAAAAAAAAAAAAATAGAGTCATGAGTGAGTTTTATGAAAAGAAGGGCATTAAGAAGGAATTTAGTATAGCTAGAACTCCTCAGCAAAATGGTGTTGCTGAGAGAAGAAATATGACACTAATTGAGGCTGCTAAAACCATGTTAGCTGACTCTAAGTTACCTACTACATTTTAGGCTGAAGCAGTTAATACTGCTTGCTATGTGCAAAATAGGGTATTAGTAGTTAAGCCTCATAACAAGACCCCTTATGAACTGTTTAAAGGTAGAACTCCTACTCTAAGCTTCATGAGACCATTTGGGTGTCATGATACCATTCTTAATACCTTAGATTATTTAGGCAAGTTTGATGGAAAGTTTGATGAAGGATTCTTTGTTGGATACTCATTGAATAGTAAGGCTTTTAGGGTATAAAACATTAGAACTAGGAAAGTAGAAGAAAACTTGCATATTAGGTTCTTGGAGGATAAGCCTATTATTACAGGTGATGGACCAAAGTGGCTATTTGATATTGATGTTCTAACAAAATCAATGAATTATGTGCCAGTTGTTGCAGGTACAAACTCTAATGATTTTGTAGGTACAGAAGAAAGTATTGGTGCAGGTCATTTAGCAAGGAGACGTGATCTAGCTAAGACTACATTTTGATGCCACTGTGGAAAGATGGTTTACTATTTGATTCTTCTTCAAAGAATGCTAGTAATGATGGAACCACAACTTCTAGTGATGTAGAAAGAAGGTTGATGAGGTGGTAAGTAAAGAAGTAAACAGTATCAAGATGTTAATAATGCTGGCCAAGTATTAATCTACTAGTAAAAATGTTAATAATAGTAGCTCTAAATATTAATACTGTTAGTCCAACAGTTACTACTGCTAGGTCAAATGGATCTCAAACTGAACCAGACATGTTTTCTTTGGGAGATAATGCTACACTTGAAGCCACACATGCTGATTTCTTTGGTGATGAAACAGAAGTGGATATGAGCAACATTACTACCACATATCTAGTTCCTTCTACTCTAAATACAAGAATCCATAAAGATCATTCACTTGATCATGTGATTGGTGATGTACAGTCTGGTGTACAGACAAGGAGAATGACAAAGACTACAAATGAACAAGGGTTTATTAGTGCTGTTTATGAAGGGAAAACTCATGAAGACCTTTATACTTGTATGTTTGCTTGTTTCCTATCCTAGGAAGAACCCAAAAGGATTGCCAAAGCTCTAAGTGATTCAGCTTAGTTAGAATTAATGCATGAAGAGCTTCTACAGTTTAAGCTATAAAAGGTTTGGGTACTAGTGGATTTGCCTAAGGGTAAAAGGGCTATTGGTACAAAATGGGTTTTTAGGAATAAGAAATATAAGAGAGGCATAGTGATTCAGAACAATGCAAGGCTGGTTGTACAATGACTACTCAAGAAGAAGGCATAGACTATGATGAAGTTTTTTCCCCTGTAGCAAGAATTGAGGCAATAAGGCTGTTCTTAGCCTATGCTTCCTTTATGGGATTTATGGTATATCAGATGGATATGAAGAGTGATTTCCTTTATGGTAGGATTGAAAAGAGGTATATGTGTGTCAACCTCTAGGTTTGAAGATCCTGACTATCCAGACAAAGTCTACAAGGTGGTGAAAGCACTTTATGGTTTGCATCAAGCTCCAAGAGCCTGGTATGAAACCTTGGCCAAGTATTTATTGGACAATGGGTTTCACAGAGGAAAGATAGATCAGACCTTGTTTATCAAGAAGCAAAAAGGGGATATTTTGCTTGTACAGGTCTATGTTTATGACATTATCTTTGGCTCTACAAAGAAGGAGTTGTGTACTGAGTTTGAGAAACCTAATGCACAAGTTTCAGATGAGTTCTATGAGAGAACTCACTTTCTTCTTAGGGTTGCAAGTGAAGCAGAAAGAAGATGGGATATTTATCAGTCAGGATAAATATGTAGCTGACATATTGAGGAAGTTTAGTTTCACAGATGTCAGGACAGCTAGCACCTTCATGATGTAGCCTCAAGAACACCATCCTGCTTGAAAGACCCTAGCGCCCAACCACTATCGAAATGTGCTGACGAGAATACGCGCCTAGTGACCAGGTAGAAGAGCTCACCTCACATCACTTGCAGCGTCAATGCGACCACTTGGCGTTGACTTGCATCCTCCGCTCTTGTCACACTCCCTCCTCACCTCTCACATCACCTAGCACCCTCTCCCGCGACAACTTTCGTCTCCCCCCTGCAGTATCGTGCTTGTGCCAGGCAGATATCTAAGTCTCACCTAAGGTTTCACACTTACATTGCTGTGGAAAAGAGATTTATAGGGGTTACCTAAAAGGCCACCATTAATTTGGGCCTTTGGTATACTAACGATTCTTCCCTTGACTTTGTGGCATTATTCTGTTAGTGACTATGCTGGTGCAAGTTGGATAGGAATCTACAATAGTAGGTTGTTTTGTTCTTAGGGTCGCAGATTAATATCATGACATGCAAGAAGCAAATGTGGTTGGTGCCACTTCTTAATGAAGCTGAATTCCCTTGTGGCTTTTGTGCTAGTTGCTGTAGACAAAGTACTTTGGATTCATAATCAAATGCGGGATTATGGGTATAATTTTATGCACACCATGATTAATATTGACAATAACATTACTATATGTATTATTAAGAATCTTGTTTTACACTCTAAAACAAAACACATAGAGATTAGACATCATTTTATAAGAGACTTACATGATAAAAAGTTAATTCAAGTGGTTTTAAAAATCATACAGATTAACATTTTGCAGGACTTACTTACAAAAAGCCCTTGCCTTGATGTTTGAAGGTTTCAAGTACCTTAGTTGCCAGTATTGGAATGCTAAATCCTTAAAGTTTTAATCTCTTTGTATCTTTGTAATGTTTTGTAAAGGATTAGTATTGTTAGTTGTATCAATTAGTCCTGCTAAGTATAACTAGTACTTTTAGTTATACTTAAGACTGCTAGTTAAAACTGTTAGTCATAATTAATATTGTTAAGGGAAGTGAAAACGCTTTGGATTGTGATTTCTTGGTTTTGGCACTAACACTACAGGATATACAATAGTAGTATGGTTTGGATTTGGTGTTACCAATTATGGAGTTTGTATAGAGGAAAAAGCTGATAGATTAATGTAGAAGAGGGATTTTAAGGGATATCTTGGCAAGGGTTAATGCTAAGTTTACACCTGAGTTGGGAAGTCCTTTAAAATATTTTTCTTGAAATCAACCTATGTCTGCCAGTGAGCCTAATGAAACATCTGGGCATAGGCTATACTGAACAAGAATTGATGGCTTTTAGTTAGTCAGATAGTAACTGATCTAACTTACTCTTTACCATTCTATCATTTGCATAGTGTGTTAGTCTACGGACATCTGGTTTAGAGAACAGCGAGCAAACGTGAATCTAATACATTTTTGTTAGAGGTAACACCTGCCACTAAGCTGGAAACCCTGTCAAGAAGGCACTTTTAATGAGTCTATCTGAACACAAGCAGTATTTATACTGAAATCATTGGTTCTCACACAACCAGAGGTTAAATGCAACCGAAATGATTAAGTGTCTTCCTTTACACTTAATCCCTTCAAAAGTATGAGTGCAGTATTGTTTGAAAGAAAATTTGGCTTAATACTGTTGGGTAAAGTTAATACGGCTAGGCTTAATATTAGTACTGTTAGGCTAAACTTTGTACTGTTGGGCTACCGTTAGTGCTGTTTGGGGAATAACAGATTTTTCTTAATTAAATATAGTAATTGAGATAATTCCGCTAATTACTTTACTTATAGGTTTCCTTAATTTGGATAATTCAAGATCTTTCTTTACAACATAAGATTTTTTTAAGATAAAGAACTGATTTTATTCAGACGGTCCAATCAAAACCTTTAAGTGCTATCTATATAATCTCAATTGACTTTTCCAAACACACATACTCTCATAAACGAACATAACCCAAAACCCTAATCGAACTTTTCTCAATCAACAATGGCGAATTTGGAATTCTGTCGAACATACAACATGGTCGCCTACTTAAAGAAACCAGAGGGAAGTGAAGGATTTCACCAAATAGTGGATTTTCTTAATGCTAGTCACATAAGGTATGCTCTTACTAAAAATCCCACTATCTATGTTTCTCTCATTAAACAGTTTTGGCAAACTGCTACTGCCAAAACACTTGATAATGGAGAAATAGAATTAACTGCTACAATAGATGGCAAAGTTAAGATTGTTACTGAGGCATCTGTTATGAGGTATCTCCAATTAGTAGATGCTGATGGTATTAGTTCTTTGCCAACTACTGAAATCTTTGAACAACTTTCTTTAATGGGGTATGTGTCAACTTCTGACAAATTAAGCTTTCAAAAAGGACACTTTTCCCCTCAATGGATATTTCTCATCCATACTATCCTACATTGTCTAAGTCCTAAGAAAACCTATTGGGAACAATTCAGTAGCAATATAACAACTGCTATTATTTGCTTGGCCACTAATAAGAAATTTAATTTTTCTAAACTGATTTTTGATGGTATGGTGAAAAACTTGGATAGTAAACACAAATTTTTAATGTATCTAAGATTTATTCAAGTGTTTTTGAACAAGCACAAGAGACTGCTTCAACCTCATACAAGACTTTATATTTCTCCTACCCACACTCAAAAACTTTTTAGCAATATAAAAAGGGCTTCTAAGGGTTATACTGGGGAAAACATTCCATTGTTTCCTGCAATGATTGTTCAGGGTGAAGGATCAACACACCCAGTTGAGTCCCATCACATACCTATCAGTGCTCCATCAACCTCACAACCACTAGTTTCACCAACCTCTAGGAGAACAACCAGACAGGAATCTGTGGTTCCTCAGCCCAGATCTCCTACTCAGACCCCTATAGCAGATGAGGCTGCTTCCACAGGTGTGGATGTCAGATTTGGAGGGGCTACCACTACTGTCACTGGTTTTAGAGCAGTACAGGTTAGTGGGTAACTTGATAAGACCCCATACATTGCCTATGATTCACTCTCAAGATTGTCACACTTGGAAGTGATGAGGGCAGTATGACACAACAAGAATTGATGGTTTTCTGTACAACATTGTCAAAGAAAGTGGAGAGCTTGGAGACAGACTTAAAGCAGACCAAGCAAATATATGGTGCTGCTTATACTAAGATTATCAAGAAGGTGAAAAAGTTAGAGAAAATAGTTAAGTCCAGCCAAGCTAGAAGAAGGGCAAGAATTGTTGTCTCTGATGATGAAGATGATTTAGAGGATCCTTCCAAACAGGGGAGGAAGATAGTTAAAATTGATCAAGATCCTGGAATTTCATTAGTACAACATGATGCAGAGATTCAGGGGAGGTATGGGCATGATATGGAGTTTAACTTTGATTTTGATGCTGCTAAGGAAGTTTCTACTATTGAGAAAGATGTTAGTACTGCTGAGCCAGTTTCTACTGTTGGTGCAGCAGTTACTACTGCTAGTGTGGTTGTTACTTTACCAGTCTACAAGTAATACAATGGTTCTCTGGCTGATGAAAATTACTATGGCTGAGACATGGGGTATTCTCAGGAAGATTACAGTAAAGACAAAGGTTAAGGTAAAATGCTGAATCTGGCAACTGTACCTTACCATGACAAAGTTTGTCACTAGCAAAGAAAAAGAAAAGCTTGATTTTTCGACACAGCTGTGAGATTGCAAGCTGGAATGAGAGAGGGGACAGAGGATTGACAGTGGTCCATGAAGCAAGCTAGCTTTTTAATGTTAAAGAATAGGACGAATACAAGTAGAGTTGAATGCTGATAAAAAAGTAGTGCAGATGTTACAAGCAATTAATGGATTGTAGAGCTTATCAATCAGAGAAAGAGGTATTTTGCTACACAAAGAGCTGAAGAAAGGAGGAACAAGCCACCCATACAGGCTCAACAGAGGACCTATATGTCTAATTATATCAAGCACATGGGAGGTTATTACCACTTATTGCAGACAGTGAGAGGTTATTCCTTTAATGAGATCAAGATTAAGGTAAACACTTTTGTTCCAATAGAGAGTGAAGTTGACAGAGCAGTTCCTGAGTTAGCAGCTGGAAGTTCAAAAAAGGACGCAGAAGAAGAACTTGATCAAGAAAGTTCTAAGAGGCAAAAGACTGGTAAAAGCTCAGAACTAGCTGAAGAACCAAGAGATAAAGAAGCTGATGAACTGTCACAAGAAGAGCTACAATAAATGATGATAATAGTTCCAGAGCAAGGGATGAATGTTGAAGCCTTACAAACTAAGTATCTAATAATTGACTGGGAGATTTACACTAAAGGCACTAGAAGTATCTGGAATGTCATCGGAGTTGATATCTTATCTAAGGTACATCACTTCTTTAATGATATGCTGAAATCCTTTGACAGGGATGACTTAGTGAGGCTGTGGAGTCTGGTTAAAGAGAAGTTCAATTTAACAGAACCAACATATGACAAAGAAAGAGAAATATGGGTTGAGTTGAAGAGATTATTTAAACCAGATACAGATGATGATTATGGAAGCTTCAAAAGCATATTCATGATTTAACTTGGAAGCTATATGATTCATGTAGAGTGCATCATGTGTCTATAGAGAAGGGAATAGACATCTACATGCTGGTAGAAAAGGAGTATCCATTGTCAGGGAATTTACATAGATGCTGGTTGCAAGCTCTTGGTGGATAAGATAATAAAGCTGTTCCAGAGAACTTCTTAGGAAGATATTCATGCATGTTGAAAGACCAAGAAGATGAAGTATCTAGAAGAATCCTCTTAGAGAACAAGGTTTAATTGAAGAAACTTGATGAGTTGGAGGTAAATCACAAGTTTAGGGGAGGATTGTTGAGAATTAAAAGTCTTCATACTTAGTGTTGCCAAGTCAAGAGTTAGTACTGCTCAAGTTACAACTGCCAATTACTAAACCAGAGTTAGTATTGCTTAAGAATAAGTTAGTTCTGCCTCTACTAACATAAGATGCTGGATGAGATTAACACTGCTAAAGTGATAAATACGTGTCAAGGTGGATTTATTGACGTTTATTTCGTGTGTATCTTAATATAGTTAGAAAGATACGTATAAGATTAGAATTATAGAAGATTTGTAGTTATCTTGTAAAGGACTCCTTAGTGTATAAAAGGAGATCCTAGGTTATGGTGTTACATAGACTTTTTTGATATATAGCTTCAAGGTTGTAAACCCTATGCTACTCAACAACAGTACTGCCGTTTTTTCTGAGAATAATAATATTGAAGTTTTTCAGTAATATCATTGTTCATACAGTTTATTGTTTTATTAATATTCTTCTTGTAACACCCCGTAAAATCGGACTGGCAGCGGAAAGGTATCATTGGGGTGCCACGTCATGGGAAAAACGTGCAGTCATGGAAACGACCCTCAAAAGAGGAAGTTTTAAAAATGTATTTCAATATTTCACATTCAACACATTAATAACATCAGAGTTTGCAACAGGTCCCAACAATTTTAAAATATGACACAGCATTTCAAACATGCTATATAGATTAGATAAAAATTTCATCAATGTAAATAAGAAAAAGAATTTACATGCACAGATTTTCAAAGAAGTTTTTAGATCAAATGTATAACAATGTAGAGTATCCTCGATTAAATATTCCGTGCGGCTTCCCTGCCGAGCGAAATGTACCTGAAATTAAGATTAAACATGCAAACGTCAACCAATAAATGTTGGTAAAATTAATAGGTTTTATGTAAAAAACAGTATTTAAATAAATCAAGTAATATTTCACTAAGAAAAGTAGCATTACAACATTTCAAAGTATTATTTCTGAAATCCAAGTAGTGATTCAATAAATTAAGAAATGTTTAGTAGTGGACCACAAGATTCAAGTAATAGTAGACTAAGAACACATTCAATAGGTCCAAAAAACATATATTATTGCACTAAGCTCATGACCCGAAACCTTAACAAGTTTGTGCCCTAAATGTATAGGATGCTTGCCCACATCCTAAAAGTACTCCTAATGTTAAATGCACCAGGATCAACTTGTGACCCCAAAGAAAGGTGGGGATTGTCAGTCTTGATAGATCTACCCATAACATTTGCGCTTACTACAATAACAATTAATGGTTATGATAAGTAGGGACTTAATGGCAAGAAGGTAACTTATGCAATAATATTCAGGCATTAATCTGGATAGCATACAATTTATAAACACTTGTGTCCAAAAGTAAAACAAGTAACGTGTTCAAAACTCACGGTTCCATATATAGGTATTCAATGACCTCAAATCAGGTAGTAAGCAAATCAAGCTTTAGTAAAAATAGTCATGTAACGCTTAAGTAGTAGAAATCAATAAGTTTACTTAGTAAAAAGAGCATGTATTCTCACCCCGAAAACAGTTTATAAAAAACCATTAAAAAAAGTGGGGGCTATGAACTCACCGGTTATAGAAGAGAGGAGAGCAATAGAGAAATCAAAACCAACGAGAAGATTCCGAGAAATTAGTCGGGACCTACATCATAAGTCGCGACATAATATTATAAAGTATTCCAAGAATTATGTATAGTTATTCAATAACTAGTTTACAAAAATGCAAGACATGTGCAACACCGAGTCGGGTCAAAAAATAAAGTCTTTGTTAATCATATGGATGTATACTCCGGATGACCTCGCTATTATTAAGCATCTACTAAGTGTCGATACTCAATTCCTATCTCAAATGTCCATGTACACAATTTACCATTTTCAAATTCCTAGACGTAAAAGTCTATTTTCTGGTTTAGGTCAGATTCATAAGAGCATTACTCTCAAAACATTAAGGCTATGAACATGAGGTTTAAACCTCTGGAAAGACCTTGGAGTCTAGTTTCCAGAATGTTAAACCAATCATTCCAATTGTTTACCATCTAAGAGAAAAGTCTAATTTACTAACTGAAACTCAAAACAGAAAACTTACTTTCCAGAATTTAGTCATTTTCTTTTAATCATATCTCTTTATCTATGATAGGTATGAATGTGAGGTTTTCTCCCCTGGAAAACCACATGAGTCTAGTTTTCAAAACATTTGGCCAATCATCCAACTCATTTACCAATCAATGGGAAATTAACTTTTAATAACTGAAGGTCAAAACAGATTATGGACTGAATTTCTTACTTTTGTCGTTTTAGTCATAAATCCTAAACTAAAATAGCAATGAATGTAAGGACAACTTCTGGAGCTTCCCTAAGATGTCTAGTACAGGTCCATGCTTTAAAAATCCAACTTTTAATTCAAAAACCTGGAGATTAACACGTTTTCTAATTAAAGGTCAGAACTGACTAATTTTCGTATAACGGCTATAAATCCTAAACCGTGATAGCTATGAGGTTGATTCCACTTGGAGAAGTTAGCTTATGATGTCTAGTTATCAAAATTGTTTTAAAACTCAACTTTTTAGTATGCCAATCTGTAGCAATAACACTTTCAAATCAGTATGTCCAGAATTGGTTCGCCGCCGTAATTTGGCCATATCTTCCTCATCCGAAGTCGATATGAGGCCATCCAATTCACCACTTCAAGCCCTAGATGTCTATTTTCCAGATATCTAATTATCTCAGTAGGCACAAGCCAAAAATTTTGAGAAAATGGCTCGACAATCTGCTGCTATCAAAACAGTCCCAAATTTCTAGTGTTTCGCCTAACACCACTACTCTAAAACCTCAACAATGCCAACCAAAATAACAATTAATGATCACAATCATCTCATCATCAAAATAATTCTTCAAAATCATAATCAACCAATATTCAACCAACTTATGGACATACTTGTCCTAAAATCCAATAAATCACAATGCATGAACACAAAACCTTAATTAATCAAAATAACAAGAAAGTGAGGATACTTACAATGAGGTTTTCACTAGATGATGATCAAACACACATCAACCCTAAATGGGTGTGTATGTCCGCGGCTTAAATCAACCCAACAAGCCAAACCCTTAACTTTTGTAACTCCAATCTTGCAAATAATCACCCAAATACGCTTTTTAGAGTCTTGAACCTTCAAAATAGATCAAACCCTTATGAATCTTTAAATCTTAAATAAAATTGATTTTCTTAAACTAATTGCATGGAGGATTTTATGACATAGGATGAACAAGGGTTGAATATTTAGTGATATTGTGCATAATGGAAGAGGGTTTATAAAAAAATATGATGATGATGGTTTCCTGGGTTTATGTCGATGGCAGAAAACAAAGAAAAGAGGGAAGGAGAAAACTGCCTCTTATACTTCTATATTGTGTGTGTGAGTTTCAATTTGTATAAGGTAATGTTTTTATGGTTTTAACTTAACAAAATAATATAATGGGGTGTTTGTTTTGGTTCGGCAGCAAGAAAAGAAAAGGGAGGGGTGGGCTTTTTGGCCCATCTCTTCCTAACTAATAAAACCCATAAGTATCGGGCCCTAAAACTAGTCCTAGCCCGACACTTTTCCTAAAAACGCAAATTTAACTCGGTTGCACATGTAAACTATAAAAAGACAATTTATCAATAAATAAAAATAGTCTTGGCACTCGAGGCCCAATTACGGAGTCGTTGATTTCTCATTTGCTCAAAACGGTTAAATTTTTAACGCATAACACTTTTTGCTTAAATCCGACGATTTTCACCAAAATCGATAAAGTAATAAACGCTAAATTTACCAACACGGTAAAAGTAAAAGTAAAAGTAGAAATATTACTTTATTTGAAAAAAATATAGGATTAACGAATAAAATATTTACCCGAAAAATACGGGTTCTCACACTTCTAAGTATTAAAGAGTAGATTCCGCATACTCTTTAGTATTCATAAAGTTTCTACCATAGTTGTTTTGGATTTATCCAAAGTAACTTAACATTTACAAGCTAAGGAATCGATCTTAAGTTGGGATCAACAAGTATGCTTGAAATTTTTTTAAATTTGAGCATAATTGAAGCATTATATGTGAAAAATAGGACAAGTATTCATTCTAATTCCCATCCCTCTCTGAATTATAACACTTGAATTATACAACGTCCTCGTTGTATAGATAAAACATTAAAAACAAGAATTAATAGAATTAGAATGAGAAACTCCCCTGATATTTTGCTCGGTAGATTCTCCAAGTTGAGTTTATGAGCAATGATGTGTTGAACAAGTGTCTTGAGATTTCAAGATTCCAACACTTCTAGATTTCTAGATTGTAGATACTTCACCAACATTGTCGATTTCTTTTCAGCGAGGTCCTGTGCAAAATATAGGAAAAACATGCAAAATCCTATCTCGGGTATCTATGGTTCATTAAATAAGCTAAATAAACTGTACAGGAGACCAATACTCCGTATCCATAAACTGGAATATGCCGTATTGAGAAACCTGTAAAAAGTATTTAAATATGGGTAAGTCTGTTGAATACGTCGTATCATATTCATGAATACGCCATATTGACAGAACTGACAATAATGTTTAAAGTTCATAAAAATAAAGGACTGATAACGTCCAGACATTCAATACGTCGTATGGTATAAAGCGGATACGCCGTATTGATGTCTGGGAAGACAGACTCGATAAATATAAATAACAATCTGGGTTGTTGATCCGTCCAAATTAATACATAAAAATATATATAATATATTAATACGTAATAATAAGGAAGATAATCAATAATAGTATAGTATAGTATTTCCGTCGGGTTAAGAAATTCACTTTTAACCAAAGCGATATCTCAAAAACCTTCCGGGTCGTTTCCTCGACGAGAGATGAATGGAAATCTACGTTCAAGTTGTAAATCGAGCTTGAATAGCATAAAAGTTTTTGGTTTTGTTTTTCTAAATCTACTAAAAGGGAAAGCATATAAAAAGGAAACTAAACTTTTAGTTTTAAAATATTTTTATATTAAAAATTAAACTAATATTAATTCTAAGATTTAAAACTACAAGATTATACTAAAATTAAGCTAAAAGATATAAATGACAAATATGCTTGCTAAGTGACGTGAAAAGTTCATCAAGTGTGAATTTAGGTTTATTAACGAATTATAATCTTTAGAAAAGATAATTTTCTCACAACGTTGGTTTATTTTGAAAACATTCTAAAGAAAATAATTACTAGATGTGTAATTTGATTATTCTCCGGATTTTGCCCTTTAAACAATCAACTTACAAATCTAAATAATTCGAAAAATTATTAATTTCTAAACCTTTTATAACTCCACACTTAATTCTCAATTCACTAATCACTTAACAAGCACTAATAAATCTACTCGCTACTCATAATGAAATTAAACATAGCATTTAACGACAAAACTAAATCTACACTAAGCATGGCAAATTTTAAAACAATATATAAAAATAAAAACTACACTAATTAATTGAAAAAGGATTAGAAAAT
>BQNB010129923.1:0-19029 GCA_026074375.1 Tanacetum coccineum | reverse complement strand
CACGCCTAGGCATGAAGAGTTTGACCCCTGAAACTCTCAGACGTCTTCAAGAAGGAGAGGATGAGTAAACGAAATGCCTTCGTGTATCCTTTGTACATAGGTCTTTCCAAAAAAAAATTAATTATTATATAATAAATAATATATATATATATATATATATATATATATATTATTAAGTCATTTGGAATTACTAAAAGGTTTGCAATTACTTCAAATTGCAACCCGGTTTGATGTCTGGGCATGGATTACTTTATATCCATGCTCTATGGGAGTATAGTAAAACAATGGTGATGGTAGAACTGTTCGCCTGATCTTTTAATCTCAATCAACGACTACAGCTCTTTCAATAGAAAAAGGGTCGTTGTTTGAGGGGGAGAGTGAATGTGGAAAAATCTAATGGGTTCTAAAAGACTGTTGTATGCTATGAAAGAGTAATTATAAGATGGTTGTGGTATTCTAATGGGTTACTATTTGAAGGGGAGTTAATTAATTTTAACTCAAAAGGTCCAAAGTTATCTATTGTTGTAATGATTAGGGTAATAGGGACTAAATTGGCCAATTGCCTAAACTTAGAAAAGCCTTAGAAATACTTAAAACAAAAAATAAAAGAAGATGGAAACCTAAGGGACTGATTCTGCCAACTCTCTAACTTAGGATATAAAAGAGGCGGCGAGTTGCTGTTTGGTCAAACTTATCGAAATCCAGTCAAAGATAAAACACACACACACACTCTCTCGCAACTCGCCGCCAAGAACAAAGCCTCAAATCGTTTATTTCCAGTGTTTCTTGCAAAGGTATTTATCGAACTTTAATCTATATCATTTATTCTATGTGTGTATCAATGGAATCGAATGAAAACACATTAAAAGGTGTAGAAAAAAATAGATCTAGGGTCGTCTTAGATGAAAATGCCAATGTAGTGTTGTAAGGTGTGATTTAGTTGCTGGGAATTGTTCATAAGGCATATATTGCTAAGTTTTGATGTGTGGATTTCTATCTCAAACAATAGTGAATGATTGCTTATGTTTCTTAATGGCGAGTTGTCTTTTAGAAAGTAGATATCTGTGTGTTTGATGGAAAGAATGGTAGTAATGTATATCTGATGCGTAGGAATGCCTTAGGATGTGATTAGTTTTGACAAAGGAGGTGCGTGGTTTGAATTTTAAGAATCCAGTCCGAATGGCGAGTTGCTTATGTTTCTAAGTAGCGAGTTGGATATCTTATTATTATTTTAATGGTTTCAAAGAAACCGCCGCACCTCGGCGGTTTGGTTGAATTTATTATTTTTTTAATACCTTATTCAACCCGCTGGTTCATATGGCGGGTTGAGTCACAGCGAGTTGCCTAATGGCGGGTTGAGTCACAGCGGGTTGCCTAATGGCGGGTTGATTCACAGCGGGTTGCCTAATGGCGGGTTGACTCACAGCGAGTTGCCTAACGGCGGGTTGGCATTCTGCCTGGCGGCGATTTGGGCTAAGTTTCATAATTTTGGCCCATTAGGCCCAATAATCTATCAAGGCCCCTTCGAATGACCTAGTGGTTTTTCTAAACCCCATTTGGGCTTAGTTATCAAGTAATTGATCCTGTTGGATAATTCTCCTGTGTCATCAAATGTAGATTTTCATCAAACCAGAGTTACCTCTGTCTTAATCAATCGTGGAATAACATAACTTTAATCAATGCTAAAGTTCTCTCTAACATCGTTTCTCTGCAATGTTTGTCTTCTTTGTTAATACTCTTTTGCAGAATACGATGGCAGAACAAAATGTTCCCACTCAACCACCGACAAGAACAGATGAGCAGATTGTACCTCGCTCTCAGTGGTTAATAATCGGGAAAAGCAACCTTCTTTTCAATGCTCAAAAGATTCAAAAGAACCCCATCTTTCAGATATCAGTGGACATCTTGAGTAATACCAACTTCTTCCGAGCATTCACTGCCTCAGCAAGTGTTCCTGCTATCTACCTGCAACAATTCTGGAATACCATGAAATATGACGAGAAGACTGGGGATTATAGATGTCAAATTGATGAACAATGGTTCGATCTAAGTGCTGATCTTCTCAGAAAGGCATTAGCAATTACTCCTGTCATCCCAGCTCAACCATTTGAGTTACCTCCGTCTGGTAACACTGTGATTGATTTTGTTAATGAGCTGGGGTATCCTGAACCTGTAGAAATTGTCTCCAATATACGGGTGAATTATGTGTATCAACCATGGAGAGCAATTCTAACCTTAATCAACCAGTGCTTGACAGGAAAGACTTCTGGCAGTGACAAACCCAGACACCCTGTTCTGCAAATGCTGTGGGGAATCGTCACTCAAACTAATGTTGATCATGCAGAGCTGTTATGGGAAGAGTTTACTCAAGGAATCCAGACATTTTTCTCACACAAAGCAAGTCACAAAGCCAGTCTGAAGGACCCAAAGAAGAAAGTAACTCCTCTCCTCATTCCTTATGGACGGTTTTCCAAGGTGATAATCTACTACTTGGCAAGCAACAACAACATCCATCGACGTCCTGATTCTGCTGTTCATCATACTGGAGATGATTTTATATTAGGAAATCTCAAGTTTGTCCCAAAAGGTGAGACTGTTGAAGTGTTTGGAATGGCAATTCCTGATCCCCTGATTACTGAAGCCATTCAACAATCCTCGTATTATCCCAAGTATCTGGAAATGGTTGCTGAGAATACAAAGAAAACCCCTCAAGAAAGTGCAAGCGTGCAACCTGCAACAAAGCATGCTCCACCCAAAAAGCCCACAACCACTACTCCAGTCAAACAATCCAAGCCAGCTCCTGCTCCGACAAAGAAACCTTCCAAGCATAAGCTTCCACAGAAAATTAGAAAAGGAAAGCCTACTTTCCAACTTGTTGATGAAGATGATGAAGCTCAACAAGAATCTATTCCTCAAGAAGAAGGTGATGATCCTGATCTCGAACTGGCTAAGAAGATGAGTTTGGAAGCGCATCAAGAAAAGGGAGAAGGAGAAGGTGATGATGCTGACATGGAACGAGCTATTAAGCTTAGCTTGGATCCAGCCTTTCTGCCACAAGGTCAGGCACCTGTTGGAGGAGTAACGATCAGGGATCCAGTATCTGAAACAACTCCCAAACTGCCGGAAGTAGTGGGCAAGGGAAAGGCCATTGTAACCGAAGAACAAGTAGCTCATTCCCTGATCGATCTGTCAAAGAAGAAAAGAACTACGGATCAGTTTATCCTTGTTAGGCGTGATCAAACTCCTCATGAATCAACAACTGGACCCTCTTCTCAACCTGAAGATGACACATCAGAGAAAGTGATCCATGAATCTTCATCAACATCTGATTCAGAACGAACAGAAAGTGAAACAGAAACCGCTGCTCCTAAAGGTGACAAAGATCAAGGTGAAGTAGACTCGTCTACAGTAACATCAGGAGCGAGCATTCCTGTATCAGTCCCTGAAAAAGCACATGAAGCTCTGGCTGGACCAGACCCTGAGCCCATGCAAGAAGACCAGACTGGATCAAACTCTGGAAAATTACATGTGTCTCTTGCTGGACCAAACCCTGAGCACATGGATGATGAATTCCTCGCGACAGCCTACCCAAAGGTTCATGAAAACCTGAAGCTCATAACAGACGAACGTGTCATCGAAGAAAATCCAGAAAGTCATTCTGGTTCTATGTCTTCCATGAAAAATCTCGATGACACTTATAACTTTGGGGATCAATTTCTTTATGACAAACCAACCGAAGATGATCAGGAGAAATCTAAAGTTATAGAGGAGTCTGATTCCACCATACCTGATCCAAGTCATCAGACAGTAACGTCAACTCCTCCAGTGATTGCTCCCTTCACAGATGTCTCATCTACTAAGCCGTCGTCACTGGTCACTCCTCCACCAATCAACACGGAAGCTACAACAATCACCACATCTCTCCCTGAAATCACTCCATTCATCGCCCTTCAGCTAAGAGTGGCAAGATTGGAGCAAGAGATGTCTGAAGTCAAGAAGACTGATCACTCTGCCGATGTTTTGGCTTCAATCAAATCCCAAGTTCCTACGGTTGTTGATAAATATCTAGGAACAAAACTTGATGATGCTCTCCTTAAGATTCTTGAACGACACACTGCAGATTTAATCGAGAAATACTCTGCGCTGCCTGGCCCAGAGTCCATCAAGAATCAAGAATCTGAAAAGAGTCCAAAGGAGATTATCAGAATCAAAAGGGAACAAGGTGAGGAGAAACAAGATTCAACTTACTCCATCAGGTCAACAGACAAGGTGGCTCTTGAAGAATTTGATCTAAAGAGTGCTCTCTTCAAACACATGAATAAGAACAAGACTGCAAACAGAAATCCTGCCAACTACCATCTATACCATGCTCTTATGGAAGCTTTAATAGCAGATGAAGATGCCATGGATAAGGAAGTTGCAGTCAAGGTTAAAGACCACAAGAGAAAGCATGATAGTGATGATGAAGAAGACGATGATGATGATGAAGGCCCTTCAGCTGGATCAAACCAGGGTAGGTCAGCAAAGAGAAGAAGACCCGAATCTGCCGCTTCTGGGTCAGCTCAGCCTCCTTCGAAAGATGATCACCAAAGTTCAAAGAAACCACGGGAGTCTGATGCATCTGCTTCCAAACAACATCCAGCTCTTACCTCAACTGGATGGCAGATCACTGACACAAGAGATGATGTTGTTAACTCTCTGATGCATATGCTTCCAAACAACATCCAGATCACTCTAACACATGTCTGATGCATATGCATGGAATATGAAACCCGGCCCACACAAGAAGACAGTCTGTTATTGCTTTCAGAAGATTCCTTTTTGTGTCAAAGAAGAGGTCTTCTGATGCGTCTAAGAAAGCTCAAGGGTATTCAAAACTCTCTTATTCTGACTGAAACACAAGAGGCTGCTGACATAATGAAAGCTCTCAAGGAAAGCAAGAAAATGAGCAAGAGACAACCTGGAACTGGAGGCTCAAATGAAGGAACTGGTAACATACTAGGGGTTCCTGATGAGTCCACAGTCATCTCTAGAGCCTCAAGTGAAGGAACTGGATCCAAGCCAGGGGTTCCTGATGAGGAAAAGCTAATTCTTTAGTGGGAAGCAGATGTGGTCAGTGAACATTTTGACAGAGATGATAATGCTGGGGGATGATAATGGAGGAAACTAAGCCTGATCCTGAGACATTATAAGTAAAAGATGAACCAGGAAAAACTACTATGGAAACCGAAGTTGAATCCATGGTCACTGTTCCTATCCAACAAGTTTCTTCATCTGTTCCTTTACTGATACTTCAGTCATCGATCTCTCATCTCCTAAACCAGTATCTCCTCCCTGTCAAGAATCATTCATTACAACTTTCACCACCAACATCCGCACTACAGCAGAGCAGTTCAGTTCTTGAAATGGTCAAGTCACGGCTCTTGTGCAAATCGTTCAGGACCTGCGCCCCTTCTTTGATGGACTACTGGATACATCAGTTTCAGGATCATGCAATTCTCAGTTTCTCATAACACCATATGTTACACCATCCAAGAACAGGGACTATGTAGATCCTGTTGTATACCATTGTTTAATGAGTACTATAATCTTCCACCACGAACTGTTTCCCCAGATCCGGTAGCTATTGTTGCTTCAAGAGCTGTTGATCCAGTTGTTCACCTCATCAAACTTCCTGATTCAAGATCGAACATCTACTAGTACTTCACCAAAAATCAAGAAATTCTATCTCAAGTCACTCATCAAGGTGTTGAAGAATAAATTCATGGACATCAAAATCATAATTTAATAATGCACCCCTCCTTCATAATATTTCTTCAAAACTCTAGTTTTAAAGAAACTAATTGACAAGGGGTCATTCCATTAAATTTGCATCATCCATATTCAAACTGTTTAATACTCTATACTAAAGTGACAAAGAATCACTCATTAGAGAATGTTATGGCGATCCTTCTCATCCAATTTCGACATAAAACTCAACTACAGACATGCCATTTGAGATACTTTGACGCAAATGAAAATCCAACTCCATTTGGTGTGAAACGGTATGGTTGAGATCTACTATCTCAAAGATAGTTTATGGTTTCTAACCAATTTTATTCAGGACCCGTGCCTCAATTGATGGCTCCTGATCATAGCAGTTCAGGACCCGTGCTTCATGAAATGATGTCTGATCACAACAGTTCAGTCCTCGCACCACAACGACAAGAGATGTCTGTTGAAAATGTCTCTTCAGGCCTCGTTCCGCCAAGGACAAAGCGTACAGATTATGACAACTATGTACCCCGTGCCCCAAGGACAAAATGTTGTTCATACAGCAGGAGAGACAGATTCGTCACAACAATTACAGGTTGGAATTTCTCTCAGTCCTTTACTTGAAGAATATTACAATCCAACACTCATGTCAATTGAGGAAACAACAATATCAAGCACCGATGCATCGTTTACAAGAAGATGAATTTATCAATCCTTTTTGTACACGGGTACAAGAAATTGGTGAGTCTTCCTCACGCAACATTGATAATACCGATGTGCATTCATTTCAACCACAAAGTCATGATTACCCGAGGACCGGAGCTCCATCCATTAGAACAGTTCATGAAATCCAACCATGCCAGTTCAATACAATGTCGACAGATTGCCGCCAGATCCTGAAATGTGTATGTTCGCGCTCACGGTGAGTATTGTTGAACCGAAGAACATTAAGGAGGCAATGGCTGATTCTGCATGGATCGAAGCAATGCAGGATGAACTTCATCAGTTCGACAGACTAAACACGTCCAGGGAACTCGTCGAACAAAAAAACCATTTGGCAAAGTGGTTTTAAGCTAAGTGGTTAATGGAAGAAACCAATAAGGATGAAGATCAGACTGTATTCGCAAAAAAGCACGGACTTGTTGCTAAATGTTTTCTCAGAAGAGGGTATGATTTTGAAGAAATCATTTAGCTCCCAGTTGCTACGCTGGAAGCAGTTCGGATTTTTGTTGCCCACGCAGCACACAAGTCTTTTCCAATCTATCAGATGGACGTGAAAACGGTATTTCTTAATGGTCCACTGAAGGAAGAGGTTTACGTTGCTCAGCCGAAAGGGTTCATTGATCAGATCTTCTGAAAGTCTACCTTCTAAGGAAAGCTTTGTATGGATTAAAGCAAGCTCCAAGAGCCTGGTATGATGAACTATCAAACTTCCTGATGTCCAAAGGCTTTTCTAAAGGTACAATTGACCCAACTTTATTCAAGATAAAATACGGGGAGGATATTCTACTTGTGTAGATTTACGTTGATGACATAATTTTTGGGTCTACAAACCCTAAATATTCAAAAAGATTTGAAAAGTTAATGCACAGTAGATTTGAAATGTCCTTAATGGGGGAGATGAAATTCTTTTTAGGACTTCAGATCCACCAGTCCCCAAAAGGTATTTTTATCAATCAGGCCAAGTACGCTTTAGAAATTCTGAAAAAGCATAATATGGACAATTGTCACTCCATTGGACACCTTTGGCTACAAACCCAAACCTACGATGTGATTGAGTGAGACCCATAGACCACCAATCTGATTATCGTAGTAAAATCGGGTCACTCATGTACTTGACATCTAGTAGACCAGACTTAGTGCAAGCAGTATGCTATTGTGCACGTTATCAAGCACGACCAACTCAAAAGCACCTCAAGGAGGTTAAAAGAATCTTTAAATACCTAAAGGGTACCATTAACATGGGACTCTGGTATCCAAAGGATTCTGGCTTTGAACTAACAGCATTTTCAGACGCTGATCATGCCGGATGCCTTGATACTCGAAAAAGCACTTTTGAGGATACTAATTCCCTTGGTGATAAAATTGTAAAGCTGGATGCAAAGAAACAAACTGCACTGCAATGTCTTTAGCAAAGAGGCAGAGTAACGTGGCGTTATCTGCAAGTTGTGCTCAAGTAATGTAGTGAGGACATCAGCTTCAAGATTATGCTTCAACTACACAAAATACCATTGTTGACCGACTCTCAGTCAGCCAATAGCAATCTTCATGGTACCCCGTACAACATTCTCATACAAAGCACATCCATACTCGGTATCACTTCATAAGGAACAGTGAAATGATATTATTAAATTATATTTTGTCGAAACTGATACCCATTTAGTTGATTGATTTTGAAGCCCTTCCTGGGATCGGTTTTTGTATCTTGTCGAAGTATTGGTATGAGATGTTTGACTTCCTGCAAAATGGAGTTCTGACAAACATAATGCTAGCATATTATCATCAAACATCATCTGTAAATATAATAAAAAATGGCTTATGTACGCATTTTGTACATATCCGGGCCTCTTAGTAAAGGAAAATACACATCTCAGTGCATTTTTCCTTGCAACGAAAAGAGAATCTTTTCGGTATTGGCTACTCTAAACAAAAACATTCAAAGTTTTGAGCTCTATGACATTGGGCTTGCAGTTTATTTTTGACTGCCACCGCTTTCAACAATGAGGAAACGATGTCGTCGAAAAGAAAGATGTTCCAGGAACAAGGGTAATAATTTTTCCCGGGCAATGATTATTTCATATCATGCATCATAAGAATAAAGTGTAGATTCAGTGCATTTATTTGTCAATAAGGAATCTTATTTCAATTATTTGGGGAAAAAGTTGTCTTCAAAATGTATCAATATTTTTCAGTAATCACGAAAAGTATTTTCCAAAGGATAATTTGACCTCTCTAAACAATGATACAGCTCTTTAAATAGAAAAGGCGTCATTATTTGAGGGGGAGGAAAGTGTCAAATAATCTTTTAAACGGTCTTTCAAAATAATGTCAAGGATTAACAGTTGAAGTTTTTGATATGACAGATAACAATTTAAAGGAGTTTAATTCATTTTAACTACTGGCCTTAGAATGTAATTTGCCTTCAAACATTTAGGACTTATTTGCAAATTGAAGACTTCGTGAATTCAGGCTTTAAAATACATAACGGACTAATATTGCCAACGCGTCTTTGTTTGTAAAGACTTTGGAATGTTTGGAAATTTCCTTCGTCGTTTAAAAGCCTTGAAACTTGGATTCTCACGGGATAGATTAAAGTTTATTAATTCTCGAGAACACGATCTCAAGCATGCAGTGCATATAAGATTTTTATGATTTCTGAGTACTCGAAAACATCAAGGGGAAGGGAGTAAATACACTGAAAGGTACAACAACTACACGTGATAGAATCGATAGCCTTATTTAATTATAGGCCATTCCAGGAAGACTAATGTCTTAGCCGCAGAGAAAATCAGTGTTTTATCGTGTTACTTTCCGGTGCGCTATTCCAACCACATAGGAGAAGAGATATCTTGTCATTTATGGTATGCATCAGTTGAGATACTAGGGACTTGGTTGTCAGAAGATTGAATAGAGCGTGAGAAGATTGGTTAATGATTCAATTTAATGCTTCTTAAACAGTTCAATCACCAAGCATGTTTTTTAAGGGCTGTAGAATATTTGATCAAGAGGGGACATTTGGTATGATAAGTATGATAATTCCTCTAGTTAGTCAGTATACGCATAGAAGGAAACAGAGTACATTGGGACTTAGTTGGCTTAGGTGTTATAGTTGTCTATATGAAGGGAATATTTGAGATATCGGGACTTAGTTGACTTTGGTGTTTCAATTTATCATCACTATCGTGTTAGAGAAATTAGACCAATCCGGGACTTAATTGATTTGGTGTTACGGTTCAAATTAATTGTGTACTCATCGATTTGGGCGCAGACTGCAAGTCATTCTTAATGCAAATAGCAGAAGTACGAACGATACTCATGAAAGATTGTGATTTCAAGGGGAAGCTAGACAACTTCCAAAAAGAGAGTATCGTGACGGACTACAGACTGCTTACATGGACAAAATGACTATGTCATTTTCGGTTTGAACATTTTCAGGTCCTGTCTCATACATAATCTTGTGAATATATAAATGTGTAGTGTAGACTTAATTATAGGCTAATATAAATAGTGATTGAGTACAAATTTTCAAGAATTTCTTAGAAAATTCAAAATCTTTCAAATTACAGTACTCAGCACTATCTTATATATCCTTCAATGATTGAGGGGGAGCATTAATATGTTCCAAACACGGCTTGTGAATAATTGGCACACTTTTCTCCGAAAGTTTATAACATATTTAAATCAATTGATATCCAAAATGTCAAATGATTTGAAATTTTTGATAAGGGGAGAAAAATGTGATTAAAATATGTAATGTGATCATATTACTCAAGTGTATTACTCCCACCCAACATGTGCTAAACAAGTTTCGAATACGTATGCACATGTGAGGAGCTTTTCTGAAATGCAAAAAAACATTCGGGTACTAAACACTTTGATAGTATATATCATAAGTACCTTGATTTTTCATTGAGTTTTTCAACAGTCGATTTTTATGGCAGGTAAACTGTACTAAAAGACTGACCATGTATTTACTTTTATCAGAGTTATAAGGATACTAAGGTTAGGTACTCGTTCCTATGATCTGCCAGTACGAGGGATCACCCAGGGACAACCCACTAGTTAGTTCAGAGTACCTTAGGTTTGATTATAAGGAGTAATTGTTGAGAACAACGGAATAGTGCCGTCTGAGATGGAGCTAGTACTGGAATATACCCAACAAGGTGCTAGTCATGAAGTCTCGGTAAGCACTGGAGGAGTTGAAGAATGAAAAAGAATTATACGGATAAAGGGTGTAAAGAAAGAAGCCCTCCATACTCTTAGGCAGAAACCGGGTCAATACATATGCTGTCAGAATCACAAGTGATTGCTGGACCATTGAAGACGTCATATGGACCCAAGTGATGCCATGAACAACCCCTCCCAAGTCACTCAGAATCTCTTAAAAGATTTCTGTTTCATTTCTCACGGAGGACTAAACATGTAATTACTGACTCACTCTAATCAGATTAAGTCGGTATTTAAAGGTGGCAGTCAGTCAGCCCTCCGGATCACTAAATCAAAAACGCACTTTTGAGTCATAGTGCCAAGAGATCATCAATTTAGCTCGTTAGAACAATTCCATTTACTTGTTATTCACACACGCTGTGATTAACAAGTATTATCATAAAAGTCCTTCGCATTATCCTTGTGATTTTGACTAGAATATACAAAACAAAAAAACAAAAAACTAATCAAAAACATTTTTGTGATACGTAAGTATTCACAGTGAAGATGGAATCTGCTTGAGCCACACTTCAAACAGCTCTGGTAGGTGACTTGTGAGCTCCTTAATGGGATCAACTTGTGAAAAAGGAAAACAACACGGTGTGAATCTACATGAATCACACTTGTTCCAGTATAGAATTGACGGTTATTGGACTTTGGAAAAACAAACAAAACTTTCGATGTGTACAAAACTCTTTTGCAAAGTATCGCATCTGATTGTTTTTACAACACCAATGTTTCTCTTTATTGCTAAACTGTTTTATCAGGTAACATTTAAAGAGGAGATGGAGATACGTGTTCCAACAAATTCAAGTTCATAACCGCGTGCTCATTCTCAAAGGATCATTCGAAGATATCATGGAAAGCTCAAGTATCTGTCATTAAAGCTCGACAACTCTGAATATTCAAGCTTTTCAAGATCAAGAAAGTGGTGAGCATATCATTCCGATGAACAAGTTCACAAGATGGCAAAGGATACATGATGATGATTAAAGATTTTATGATTGGATGATGATCTCAAAGAGCTCAAAGATCACATACAAGTCAGCTAAAGCTAAAAGTCTAAAGTTCAACTGCTTAGATTCACAAGATACAGATCAATGAAATTCAAGCAGTTTACGAGCTATCATATGTATAAATATGAAGATTGAGATCTTAAGTTAGTATTTTCGGGGTGACCTCCTTAGGGGGGATTGTTAGATATAGAAAAAGATCTCGGGCACCTCCCAAGTTTTACTGTTCAATATAGCTAGTAGTTTAATAGGTAAAGTATGACTTTCGTATTGAAACCGGGTACTAATACCCGGTGTTAATGTCAAGACTATAAATACCTCTTCCAACTTGAGAGGTAAGCATCTATTCATTTTACACACTCTTTAGTGTGTTTTCCTTATTTCTCTCTCAACTATTCTCTCTCTCTAACTTTCTCTCTCTAGATCTCTTTAGATCTATACATGTTTGTGTGAATTAGGGAACCGACATGGTGTAATTTGGAAAAGCCACAAACACAAGTGTGTAGGTTACCTTAAGGGTAGACCTACATAACACATTCCTATTGAGTGTGTTTTGAGCAACTACAAATGCAACTCAAGCATAAAAGCTTGTATACAATTTTTTTAACCAAACAAAAACTTAAGGAGAATGTGCCCTTGTGCTGAGACAAAAATTTTAAGCATCAAAAATGATATAAGTTAAACTAATGACTCAAATAACTCAAAACTAATCAAATATAGCTGATTCAAACTACTCAAAAAAGAAATCTCATAGTTCACTTGACTTTTAGAGGTCAAACTGGTAAACCAAAACACTAATTTAGGTTATGACAGATTTGATAAGCTTATTGATTTGACATTTTCATTACACAAAACTTTAAAAACCAGATTACTAGATGCTTTACAATCTTATTAAACATGACATCAACAACTAAGTTAACTAAATTTCAAGAATTAAAAACTACGCTACTATATTTTTGGTTTTTATGATATTTTTGACAGGAAATTGAAATTAAGTTCTACAATAAACTAAGTAGACAGATTAAGTTAATGATTAATAAGCACTCTATAAGTAAAAACCCGGACTAGAATCTCATATCCTGCTATAAAAATCAATAGATATTATCCTGAGGATGTAAAGTTTTCGTTGCCCAAGTAATGGAAAATAAGTCAGACCGAGAAAAGACTAGAGATATCCCAGTAGTCATTTGAATTCCCAGAAGTTTTTCCTGATGATCTACTTGGCCTTCCTACACTCTCACCAAGTAGAATTCCAAATTGATTTAATGTCTGGAACGAAACTAGTAGCCCGAGCACCCTACAGATTAGCTCCTTCAGAAATGCAGGACTATGCTGATCATACTTCAATCGTTATCAGAGCGAGGTTTTATCCGATCCAAGTATTCGCCTTGGGAGTCTGTCTTGTTTGTTCAAAAGAAAGACAGATCTTTAAGAATGAGTTTCGATTCGGGAGTTAAATAAACTTACGTAAAGAATCGTTTAACCTTTATCAGATTGAGACATTATTTGACCAACTTCAGGTTCGAGTGTCCTACTCTAGATTGACTTGGCTCAGGCGTCTCATCAACTGAGATGTCGGGATGAATATATTCCAAGGACTGCTTTCAGAACAAGATAACAAACATTATGAATTTTAAGTGATGCCCGTTTGGATTTAACTAAACACACCTGTTGTATCATGTGATCTTAGGAACCGTGTGTATAAACCATACTTTGACAAATAGTAATAGTGTCATTGATGATATTTCATCTACTTCCGTTAACAAGAAGATCACGTAAATCATTTGAGAATAATCCTAGAATTTCTCAGAAAGGAGAAGCTGTATGCCAAGTTTCTCAAGTGTTGATTTCTGGACCTCCGTATAGTGCATATTTCTTGGACAATTAATTTTGAATGTCAAGGACTTCATGTTGACCCCACCAAGATTGAAGCAGTTAAGAATTGGACATCTCCTACTACACCCACATAATTACTTCAATTCTTAGGACTTACCAGTTATTATCAGAGATTTATCAGAGATTTCTCAAAGATTGCAAAGTCTTTGACTGAATTAACCCAGAAAAACAAGAAGTATATTTGGGGAAAAGATCAAGAGTCGGCTTTTCAACTACTAAAACAAAAGCTATGTGAAGCTCCAATCTTAGCATTACCAGAAGGAAATGATGATTTTGTTGTTTACTGTGATGCATCCCATCAAGGTCTGGGAGCGGTGTTAATGCAAAGAGAGAAGGTTATTGCATATGCATCTCGACAACTTAAGCCTAATAAAGAAAATTATACCACTCATGATCTCAAATTAGGAGCAGTAGTGTTCGCTCTTAAAATTTGGAGACACTATCTGTATGGCACCAAATGTACTGTGTTCACTGATCATAAAAGTCTTCAGCATATCCTTAATCAGAAAGAGTTAAACATGAGACAACGTCGTTGGCTAGAATTGCTTGCAGATTACGATTGTGAAATTCGCTACCATCCTAGAAAGGCAAATGTCGTAGCAGATGCCTTAAGCCGGAAGGAACAAATCAAACCACTCCGAGTTAGATCATTAGTTTTGACCATATCCAAAATTACCATCACAAATTCTCAAAGTTCAAACTGAAGCACTCAAGGAAGAAAACATCAAGGCTGAAAACTTACGAGGAATGGACAAAGCATTTTAAATACGTCCTGATGGAACTCGTTGTATTAAAAACCGAAGCTGGTTACCACTTTTTGGTAATCTGAGAGACTTAATCATGCATGAGTCCCATAAATCAAAGTATTCCATTCACCCAGGTTCTGACAAGATGTATTAGGATCTAAAGAAACTCTATTGGTGGCCTAACATGAAGGCAATCATCGCTGAATATGTTGGCAAATGTTTGACATGTTCTAGAGTTAAGGCAGAATGTCAGAAGCCATCCGGCTTACTGGTACAACCGGAGATTCCTATGTGGAAGTGGGAAAGAATAACGATGGATTTCATCACAAAACTACCCAAAACATCAAACGGACATGACACAATCTGGGTCATTGTCGATCGTCTTACTAAATCCGCACATTTCATCCCTACCCGAGAGACAGATAGTATGGAAACCCTTACAAGATTGTACATAAAGGAAATAGTCTCCCGGCATGGAGTGCCAATATCTATCATCTCGGATCGTGACAGTCATTTCACGTCCAGATTCTGGCAATCATTACAAAGTGCTTTAGGTACTCAATTAGACATGAGTACGGCATATCATCCCGAAACTGATGGGCAAAGTGAAAGGACCATCCAAACACTTGAAGACATGCTTCAAGCCTGTGTTATAGATTTTGGAAAAGGATGGGAAAAACACTTTACCATTAGTAGAATTTTCTTACAATAACAGTTACCATGCCAGTATTAAGGCAGCACCATTTGAGCCACTTTATGGTTGAAATTGCAGATCACCTATTTGATGGGCCGAAGTTGGAGATGTTCAACTTACGGGACCAGAAATAATCCATGAAACCACTGAAAAGATAGTGCAAATTCGACAACGCTTGCAAGCTGCAAGAGATCGGCAAAGAAGTTACGCCAATGTAAGGTGAAAGCCTTTAGAATTTCAAGTTGGAGATCGTGTTATGTTAAAAGTATCACCTTGTAAAGGTATCATCCGATTTGGAAAACAAGGAAAGCTTAACCCTCGGTACATTGGACCATTTAAAATCCTTGAACGGATTGGCCCAGTGGCATATAAACTTGAGCTTCCTGAAGAGCTCAGTAATGTCCACAATACCTTCCACATTTCTAATCTAAAGAAATGCTTATCTAACGAATCCCTTGTCATTCCAATGAAAGAGCTTCGACTTGATGACAAACTCAACTTTGTAGAAGAACCAGTGGAGATTATGGATCGAGAAGTCAAGCAACTGAAACAAAGTCGTATTCCTATAATCAAAGTAAGATGGAACTCTAAAAGAGGACCAGAATTTACGTGGGAACGCGAAGATCAAATTCGTGCCAAGTATCCACATCTGTTTTCAAACATCACTCCGGCATCCAACTAAATCTCGAGACGAGATTTCTTTTAAGGGAGGGAGACTATAACAACCCGCAATTTTCATCAATGTAATTATCCATCTATTAAATTAGATGCACTGTAATATCCATCTATTAAATTAGATGCACTTTATATACCACCTTTTTACAAGAAATTTTTTGCTTTATCTCATTATGCAACGTAACTTGCATCTCTAAAGTAAACGAGCTCACACAACCTCTATCAATGCCATCTCTATCTATGTTTACATCATGTAAACATCCTAATATGTCAAGTCTATATCTTAATATCATTTTACCAAGTACATTATCCATTTAACGTACTTTTCAAAACGTTATTTCAAAACAAGCATTAAACGTTAACGTTTACATCTAAACCCTAATTATATGTAATGTATACATATAAAATGAATGTGCAAGCCTCTAAAGCATGTGTACAAGTGTATAATGCACAACATTTGAAATACGTTTCCCCTCTAAATCAATGTACAAGTCCTTAATGCCCAATGTACAAAATCATGAAGCATGAATTTAAATCATTTTTCACCGTTTTCATTCTAATTTCTTTACTACCACTTAAACACAAGGTACAAGCACTTAATGCATGACTCCTAAACCCTAAACCTAAACCCTAAGTCATTCTAAAACCCTAAACCCTAAACAAAACCCTAAAACCCTAATTTTACTTTAAACCTAAAACTAAATCCTAAACCTTAATCCTAAACCCTAAACCTAAATCCTAAACCCTAATCCTAACACTAACCTTAATCCTAAACCCTAATCTATCTCTAAACCTAACCTAATCCATGAATTAAAACCCAAAAACCCTAACCCAAAATAAAATGAACCCGAGACCCCTTTTTACCTATTTTAACCTATATTTAGCCAAACTAGCATCCTACCACCTCTATGACATCACCACCACATCACCAAGCAGCCTACCAAGCACCTCCATCACCACCTTGGCCACCAAGTTTGGCCTTGTCACCTCTTTGTCAACCTTGGCAGCCAAACCCCCTCCAACACCTTCCACCATTCATAGCTACACTTCTAGCCTTCCATACTCAACTATAGTGTAACATCTGAGAATTTTCGGATTTTTAGATAATTATTATACCCTTTGACTTTTAGGTCTGGCTTGACTTATAAGAACGATCATCTATATCACGTATTCACGACTCGGACTCTAAAGCAATTTGATGTGAAACGACATTCCTGACAACTTTTCAGTTTCGCCCGAGACCTGGAAACGAGCCGAAAAGGGCTAAAGCAGCACCGCAAACATTTTTCGAACAATATACAACGCGGACACACAAAAACAATTAAATTTGTTTTTAATTATCAATATTTATTTAATAAAAATATTAAATAAATTAGTCATCATTTTAATTAAAAGCGTTGCGGATAACGCGAATACTCGAGTTGAAATCCAAATTTTATTTCGGACAAGACGAAACCGGTTCACAAAATAAATAACAGATATTTTATTAAATGTTATAAAATATTTATGAAACATTATCAAGTAAATACTCATTTTTATCAGAAAAATGATTCGGAAAACAATGGCGCAAGTTTCGTGAATTGAATCATCCGTTAAGTCGCTCAAACGAGTCCCGAACCGAAAGTTATAAAAACTACGTTAAATATTTACAATTTAAACCCTACACAATTATAACTTGTCACATTTATTAATATATATATATATAACCTCACACTTCATTTCATTTTTCATATACATCAACACACACTTCTCTCTCCCCTCACAACATCCGGCCACCGGCGCCGCCGCCGGAATCCGGCCACCGTCACCACGCCGCCGCCGGAAAACTTTTCTGGCGGGATTTTTCCGGCGAGTTCAAGAATGCTCCTCGTGACATGAATTATCCGATCCCCTAGGTCACGCACTTCCACGCGCCGTCAACACCACCACTCGACCGCCGCTGCCTCCCCACTCCCCACTGTGACACCACCTCCACACTTACACCATCATCACCATCATCACCCCGTCACTCCATCTCCACCGAAACCACCACCACAACCGCCACCTCCCAAGGGTGCGCGTGGTTTTATAACCACCAACAAGGGTGCGTTTTGGGTTGTAAAACAACAAAAAGGTGCGTTTGGTTTCGTTGTAACGGCACCAGAAGGTGCGTTTGGTTTTCATGGTCAGCCACCCAATTGGGGGTGCGTTTGGCAGAGGCAACACCCGCAAGGGTGCTTGTTTCGGTTGCAGCCACCACCCAAAGAGGGTGTTTGTTTCGACGGGTCAACCGCGGGCGAGGGGGGGTAGGATGCGTTGGGTTTGGTTGGCTGCGAACACAGCCGGGAGAGAGGGGGTGTGTTTGTTGGTTCGGCTCATTAACAGCCGGGGGGGAGGGGTGTCAAGTTGGCTGTGGACAGCCGGGTATAGCCGGGGGAAGGGTTGTCTCGGGTTGATTTCACGAGGGTGCATTTGATTGTAATAAAAACACCAAGGGGCGTTTAGTTTAACACTAGCGCCAAGGGTGCGTTCGGTTTATTATTAGCAGCTAGGGGTGTTTGTATGGTTTTATAAAAATATAAAAGGGGGGGCTGTTTGGTTGGGTTTTGCGCTGGTAGGGGTGTGTTTGGCTCAGGGTTTCACCACAGCAGGGTCCAATTGGTTTATAGCAAATTAGGGTCCCTTTGGTTTTACTCAGATTAGGGTCTGTGTGGTTCATAATCAGATTAGGGTGTGTGGGTTTATGTTTGCGTCTGGTTGGAATTATCACAAAAAGGGGTGTTTGGTTTTAGGGATTAACGCAATAAGGGTGCGTTTGGGTTAACATAAATTGGCTATTGACTAAATGCAAAACGACAATTAAATATAACATAAGGTTTTATATATATTAAAACCGGATAAATAATGGTGGTTAAATGGTTAAACAAATATGATAATTATTATTATTTAGCGAGTTTAGATATAATAACGTGAATATATATGTATGTTATATCTGAAACACGTAGGCATTTGAAATATTGGAAGGCGAATGATTGCAACAAATATTGATTAAGGGAAAACGTAGAGTTTTGCGAAAACGGAAAACGTTATATAAGCGGGAAAGTCATGAAGAAATTTTATATAAATTTCTATATTTATTAATGGTTCACTAAAACTGCTATCATTTTGGAAACCGATAAAAGGACTATGTTATATTTTAAAGATATATTAAAATATAACTACATCATAACTTGACAACGAACGAAAACTATATTTTTACAATGAGAAAACTATATTTTTACAATGAGATAACTATTTTAGACACGATCTGTCGGAGAAACGAAATATAATTTATAAAACATTAATT
>BQNB010129922.1:0-19029 GCA_026074375.1 Tanacetum coccineum | reverse complement strand
TTGGCATTTTAAGTCCGTTTTTGGTTATTTTAGCTCGTTTTTAAAGGTAAAAGGTATGTGTAATTAAGCACATACCATGGACTTGGAAGCTTTGGACAGCAAGCATATCGGAGAAGACTTCATCATTTCATCAATCGATATCGTGTACAAATTGGTGCCACGACTACCTTTAAGGATATCTGTACCATTAAGATCACGAACAAAGCATGTATGCTTTCTGAAGGCCACTTCAAGATCAGAATCACAAAATTGCCCTACAGAGAATAGATTGTGTCCAAGTCCTTCCACGTAGTATACCCTTGAGATCACACTATCACCCATAACATAATCTCCATAACCCATGATAGCTCCTAAGTGGTCATTCCCGAATCTGACCGACCCGATGAACTTTTCCACAAAATTCATGAGCTTTGAACGATTCCCCGTCATATGTTTTGAGCAGCCCGAGTCCAGATACCAAAGCATGACCTGTACGACCTGCATTTGAAAACAGTCGAGTTTGGAGAGTTTGGAATATCGGTTCCCCAATTTTTGTTGGGGTCCTTTTGGTTAGCATGTTAGCATATAGAGTAGAACATTTCCCCGTAGCTTTCCAAACCCTTTGGGTTTTGGACAAACTGTTGTCAGACAGTTTGCTTTTTGGTTTCCAGATCTGTTTCTCGTTATGCAAGACAATTCTAACTGTGGGTGTAGCATTCACAGAATTCAAGACATTAACAACACACATTCCATTACTTGCAGAGTTTACAGATTCAGAATTCGAATTAATTACAACACGCTTAGAGCTAATGCTAGAATCAACCCGATTCATTTTTTCCAAACTGACCCTAATGTGTCCTAAGGCGTACTTCTACTTCCTTCTTATTCTCCTCTTCGCAGGCAGGTCTATTTTTCTTTGTATTGCTTCTTAGGCTTGACCCGCTGCTTCATGGAATCGTTTAACTGCCTGTATAGGAAAGCACAGGATATAAGTCAGTTGAACTCTATGGTGCACATGATTTGTTTCTGTGTGTTGCTAGATAGAAGTTCCTGGTTTATCCGTAAACTTAACTTGGCTTTCTTCTAGTAACAGGGTTTAGAGGGATCCTTGTTATCTCTTTCATTGAAATTTTTTGGGCAAGTGCCAATCACACATTCTAACAATTCCTGAGATAACTTAGTGTATCGGCAAGCATAGTTAAGTGAACTATCCAGTGGTTTAACTGCTCTAGCTTCCTCTACAATCTCCCTAACCGTTTCTACACTCTCCTTAAGATGGCCGATATAGTTTAAATGAGCACTCCTATTGTTCTTAAGGGGATGAGGGATGGGTTTTACGTCTATGGCATACATGCCAGGAGCAAGAACTTTTGGTTTGACATAGTCACTGGTGAAACAAGGCGCTTTGCTTCGCAATTGAGCTTTTAGACTCTCAATCTCATTTAACATGGTAGATGTCTTTTCACTTGTGTGAGTACGCAAGATCTTAATTGAATTCAAACAGTTCTTGTAATGTTTTGTTTAACCTTTCTCGAATTCTAATCAATCGCATTATTTTGTTCAATAAGATGTGCGGTAACATCTACAGCCCTATAAGGCCACGACTTCAGGCTTTCACATTAGTGACTATATCTTTCAAGTGCACCAATCACGTTATCTTTCTTAATCTGATGTTCGAGTTCTTGATTTTAAAAAGAACATCTGAAATCAGTAGCCTTCCGGTGATGCTTGCTGATTTTTATTATTCAAAACTTTTTGGAAGATGGTTTGAACTTTAATGCAGACATTTTAGTTATTCCACTTCTTACGTTTTGAAATAAGTTTTTTGACTCATCAAGAACTTTAGACACATCACTTACAAAGATCTAGACAACGTGATTATGCCATATCATACACAGTTTGAGATCGACCAGACAATTAACAATCAGATTCTCATTTTCAATGAGAAGGTTTTTTCTTTTCAATTTCAGCACATTGCCTTGTCTACAATTCTGGTACCCACTTCGTTATTACATTGATCAAAATCTTTTTCCATATTCTTTAACCTCTTTAAAGAGCTTTTTGTACTCCAACTAAGTTTCTTTAAGGAGTTTTGAAAAATGGAATAACTTCAGTGAGAGTAACATTTTTCGTTGCTCATAACCTCTTTCCCCCTCTGATCAGGCTGATGGGGTGAATCTATTTTTGCAAGTTTTGTCAATTCAGTAAAAAGTTGTGTGAGTACATACAGATTAATCTTCACTGACTTTTATTATTGGAAGAATTATGTGGGGACAAGCTTAGACAGGATATTGGGTGGATACACTGTCAATGTTTAAATGTTTCGAGTAGGGTCTCAGCCTTTTTTTCTGTTGTCATCTAAGTACCAAAATATCTGTTCTTGCGGGTCAGATTTCTTTGGGAGGGCAAAGGTGGGCAAGAAGGTTCTCTTTTAGCGTAATCGTGGGAAGGAATCCTAATTTTATTTTCCACACATAGGGGGCTTTTGCATTTTTTTAACAGCATCTTTTCTAGTTAAGCTCCAGCTAACTCACCGTGTATCCTCTGAATTATGTAGACAGTGGTTATGATTTGGTCGCGACAGCATATGATCCATTACACACAGCGAGACTAGCGTGTCTTTTATAGGCCTATGGCAACCTTGTGCTTTTATCATAAAATGATTTTGGTTGACACAGACAATGTGAACTGTTTTGAGCCGACGACCCTGTTTGTATAAATCTACTTCAATCTTATCTTATATCTTCTTTAAGACAAAAAACCTTCAGGAATTTGACTTCCTTTGTTTAAAATCCTTTTTTCAAAAGTTTTACTCTTCTATCTGTCCTTGACTTATAATGGTCAACTGCACAACAAGGAGTATATGTGCTGAATGAATGTTCATATTCTTTAAAGAAGTTTTCCTTTCTGTTTCGGTCCGAGATATTATTCTCATTTGCTCATCAAACACTTTTCTTTCTCTATCAGTAACTCAAACTTTTGCCCGTATTCATATCCCCGACCCTAGTTCCTTATATCTCGCAATTCGAGAGGTCACTGAGTCATTCATAACAAATCAGTCTTATTGTTTAATCTACTTTGTACACCCAGTCATGCATTTACATCGAGAACTAGACATAGTGCAGAGCCGAGAGAGCGGACAGAAGATGTCATTACATGGTACCAACAAGTTCTTCGCTTGTTCTTCCACCTACTGATCATACGTATAATTAATATTACACCGATCACTCTCATATATCATCAGAGTCAACAACGGAGTTGTGTTTACTCGTTTTGCATCTCGTGTACAATCATGATACGCATCCATATGGTCTACAAAAGGTATCATGAAATCTAGTACCATCAAGTGGATTATTCCGAGTCGTATGAGGGCCCGGCTTCATCGAAGATTGGATCTTCATATGTGAGGCTTTGCCATGAACATGGTCTGTAAATGGGAACCCTCCTCCTACAATCAGAGTCGAATGCATCACATTCATAGCATCAAAAATGTGATCCACATTGAGAGCCAAATCATTCACGGTTGAATCATCCACATCATCCATCACATGTTGGTAACTCTGTTTCCCCTGCAAGAAACAACGCTGCTCTTCATATCATAACTGCTCCATCTCCTGGGCTTTGCATTAGTACATCCTGTCCTTAGAAGTAGTTTGTATCTTGAAGTCGCTTTGGCCACGGACATTCACGTGCTATGTGCCCTATTCCCGTTACAGTTGTAGCACTTGATGGTTTCCAACTTGACCATGATAATCATGCCCCTCTGTTCGGAAGCTCCTACATTCCCGCCATCACCATTTCCCTCGCATTGTTACTCTTGTGCGCAATGGTCTCCTGATTAGTTGCATTAGTATCTTCCACGATTCTTGCAACCACAAACTTCCTCTGAACCATAGGCATTGGTTCCATGCACACATGATGAGCCCTTAGTAGTTTGAATTTTTGTTTCTTGAGAAGATGTGATTTGTTATGATTAGTGAGGAGGCAAGCGTGAGCTTGGTTAAACTTCAATCAGTTTTACTGTTAAGAACTTCCTCTGAGATTCATTTGAAAGTTCAGAAGGAATGGTTTCCGTTGAGTTTGGGAGACTTGGGATGATTGAGTTGGATACTCTGAGTATAGGCGTCCGACACTAGTGCCAACAGGATCAGTATTTGGTTGACCGAACCTTTCCCTCACACAAATTCTGTTCCAATTAGCGATGCCACCTCATGATGCCTTAGTAGGAACAACTGATCACTGTTTCACTCTTTCAAACCTCTGTTTAAGTTTACTATCAGTTATGACAATCTACTCCACGCAGGCACATGTTGTTACAAATTTTGAGTTAAGCGCATCCTGGACATGGTCATCTTTATATGTTTCTCATGTCATTAAATGACTGTCGTAAACCTAAACCGTAGTATACCTTGAATGCCTTCTCCTTTGATTTGACGGAAGTGTTCAAAAGTCATCGTATAACTGAGATTCCCTGATCATCCTTATGTTACGGCTCAGAAACATTCCAGAATCATCTTCACATTTTCCAAATTGACTTTGGCGTCATATAGTGATTGATGAGTGAGTAGATGTCCTTTGGTATACCTGAAGTAGGATATTCGTTGCCCGAAAGTCAGCTTTATACCTTTCCTTTTTCTTCAACGAAAGGTCGTTAAGGACTCGAGCACGTACTAGGACCTTGTTGAATTGCGCCCTCATATTCCTCCATTAATAACATCTGAAACCGTTCCCCCGAAATGGTCCTTCTTTAATGGACTTCATATATTCTCTCACATAATCCTTTTCCTAGACAGTACAGACGATACTTGTAGCAAGATTCAAAGTCCTGTTCTGTCAAGCTAGGTGTCGTGTATCAGAACCTGCATACTGGATGTCTTCTTGCATTCTACAGACATCTTGTTATTATTATATATGAAATGTTTTGAACGATCAAGATTAGTGAGTGTACGTTAAAAGTGGTGAGAGCTAATGTGTAACGTGTTTTTGTTTTAGTGATAATGATTCCCGAAGTTGAAGTGTATCAAAATTTGAGACAAAGCTCACTTCGCCGCCAAAGGCTATCAAAACCGCTGCAAAGAGAGTAAGCAACCCCCGGTGGAATTTTAGAGGCAACTCGCTGAACACAACTCGCTGCAAGCAACCGCCGAGAAGAGTTAATCAACCCCGCGAAGAATATTTTGTATCAAACCGCCGTAGAGCTTTTTCCAAACCGCCAGATTTCCTTAAGGAATTAGGTTATTTAAAATGTTCAACCCGCTGACAACCTGGTCAAACCGCCTTTAGCAAACCGCTTTTTATACACAACTCGCCCTCTTTGAGCACCTCGCCGCCTATTCAACCCTGGCCGGTTTAAGCAAACCGCTTCTTAGTAACAAACATCGCCGCTTTAGCAAACTCTCCACTCACAGCAACCCGCTCGTAGTCAGAGCTTGGTAAACCTACTAAATAAATTACTATTTTTCACCAAACTCGCCGTGAATGAAATTACTGGCAAATCCACCACAAAACTAACCTTAAACCAACCTAATCTCTATTGTTGCAACTCTCATCCACTCTCAATCTCACCAAGAACATATTATAAAACATAAACATAAAGTGGTAACAATATTTACTTCCATATTATAAAAGATGACAAAGTATTAACTTATTTCTTTTGTAAAATCATCACAAACACTTGGATCTTTAGATATAAACATAGATCTAATACAAGAATCATAACAACATCAAAATAATACAAGATGGGTCAAGAAATACTCACAAGAAAGCAAGCAAAAGATGAAAACACAAGATCTTGCAAAACCCACTTATAAACTTGAAACCCTAGTTTTATGATTCTTGAAAACTCTTGAAAAACAACCAAACAACACTTGGATCTACCTTAGATGTAACTAGGAATGTGTTTAGGACACTTGGATCTTGAAGAAAATCAAAAGTTATGGGTGGTTTATGTTGGGTGGTTTGTGCCGTGAGATATGGAGCAAAGGGGAGGGAGAAAATGTTTTTGTTGGTGACTTGCAAATGAGATGAAACCCTAAGTGTGAGAAAGTGTTGTATATATAGTTGGAAGAGCTAGTGTTCTTAGGGTTCAAGTGTGCATAAGTGACCAACACACACCAAGAGTGTGTGTGTTGGGTGGTTCGGCACAAGTAAGGCCACAAGGGACCAAATGGTTCAATTTTTCTAGTCAAGGTTCAAGTGAGTTAGACATGATTCAAAGTTTACTAATCAAGTGTGTAAGAATGTGTAAGCATTGTGTAAGTAAACACATGGTTTCCATACTAGTGATGTGTGCATGAGAATGACCCATTCATAAGTCATTTTCTCATCTTCCATGCACACATGGGTGGGACATTCAAAATAAGATGCCATTTCTTTTATTTTTGAGTCCAAGTATACTTGTTGTTGTAGTTTAGGCGCCACATTTGGCTAGGGAAAAGAGGTGAACGAAATTTTTAGGCTTAGGGTATAATATTATCGATAACTTGAGTTTACACGAAAAGATTTTGAGTTTTCGGGGTTTCGTTTGGTCAAAAACGCGAAAAACGCAATTTAAGAGATAAAACCCTAAAATTAATATCGAAAGTGATTAAAAATCACGAAACACTCAGGAAAGCTAATACAACACATATAATGCCTAAATTAATTTATAACCGATGCCGAAACGCGTCCGGTGACTTTTCTCAGTTTTTACGCAGTTTAACTCCTCGGTAAACTGTTAGATTTTAACGTAACGAATAAAATTTAAAGTAGATGACCGGAGTGGGTCGGAATACTAACCGGGAATTTACGGGGTGTGAAAATTCATAGCTTCAAGGTTTTGTAACCCTAATACTAGGAGAGTATTTGTATTATTCTTAATAATATTTGAGCTTTTATTGTTTGTTGAATTATGATCTTGTGATACTATTTTATTAAGAATTCTTCTAATATTAAAGATTAGATTCCGCATAATCTTTCATACACTTAACAAAGTTTCTACTATAGTTGTGTTAGATTTATCTAATATAACTAAACCTTAAACAAGCTTAAGGAATTTGATCTATTGAAGTGGGATCCAACAAGAGGTATCCTACAACTAGGACAACAAGTGGTATCAGAGCTTGTTGCTTTGAGAAACTTTGCTAGAAGATCTGGATCAAGATTTTGCATACATGGTGGCTGTATCCAAAGTTCCCATGCTCAAACCGGGTGAATTTGAGTTATAGAGGATAAGGATTGAACAATACATCTAGATGATAGACTATGCAGTTTGGGAAGTCATAAAGAATGGAAACACTGCACCAAAAACAATAGTTATGGAGGGTGTTGAGAAAGTAAAGCCTCCTACAACTGCTGAAGAGAAGGCTTAGAAAAGATTAGAGGTAAAAGCAAGAAGTACTTTAATAATAGGCATTCCTAATGAACATCAGTTAAAGTTTAACTCAATTAAGGATGCTAAGCTATTGATGGAAGCTGTAGAAAAGAGATTTGGTGAAAATGCAGCTACAAAGAAGACCTAAAGGAATCTTTTAAAGTGGCAATATGAAAACTTTACTGCTCCAAGCTCAAACATGCTTGATCAAACTTTTGATAGGCTTTAAAAGCTTGTGAGTCAGTTAGAGCTTTTGGGAGAAACGATTTCACAAGAAGATGTGAACCAGAAGCAATTAAGAAGTTTGTTACCTGAGAGGAACACACATGTTGTTGTGTGGAGGAATAAAACTGATTTGGATACAATGAGCATGGATTATCTCTACAACAACCTTGAGGTATATGAACCAAAAGTCAAAGGGATGTCTAGCTCAAGTTCAAGCACACAGAATATGGCTTTTGTGTCCTCTTCAAATAATAACAATAGCACCACTAATAGAGCAGTTAGTACTGCTCAAGCAGTTAATACTGATAATGGAGTTTCTGCTACTAATACTCAAGTTAATGCTTCTAATATTGACAACTTGAGTGATGCTGTTATTTGTGCATTCCTTGCTAGTCAACCAAATAATCCTCAACTTGTACATGAGGACTTGCAACAAATCCATCCAAATGATTTAGAAGAGATTGATTTGAGATAGAAAATGGCTATGTTGACTATAAGGGCTAGAAGGTTTTTGAAGAATATAGGTAGGATACTTACTATCAATGGCAATGAGTTTGTTGGATTTGATAAGTCCAAAATGGAGTGCTACAACTACCACAAGAAGTGACATTTTGCTGAAGAATGCAGAACTCTAAGAAATCAAGACTACAAGAACAAGGAAAGCACAAGAAGGATTGTTCTTGTGGAAACATCCACTTCTATAGCTTTAGTGTCATGTGATGGTCTTGGTGGGTATGACTGGAGTTATCAGGCAGAGGAAGGACCTAATTATGCACGCATGGCTTACTTATCTTCAAGTTCTGACTTAGAGGTATCTAACAATTCAAATTGTTCAAAATCTTGTTTGAAAACTGTTGAAACTCTTAAATCTCAATATGATCAACTACATAAAGATTTTAAGAAATTTGAGTTAATGGTTCTAGCTTATAAGTCAGGATTAGAGTCAGTAGAAAAGAAACTTAAAGTTTATAAGGCAAATGAGTCTACTTATTCATAAGATATAATGGTCTTAAAATTTGAAATTAAATGTAAAGATATAGCTATCAGAGAGCTCAGGAATAAGCTAGAAATAGCTCAAAAAGAAAAAGATGGAATTCAATTTAATGTAGACAAATTTAAAAATGCATCTAGAAGCTTAAACAAACTCATAGAAAGTTAGATTGTTGACAACTACAAGAAAGGCTTAGGCTATAATGCAGTTCCACCTCCCTACACAGGAAACTTTATGCCTCCAACACCTGACTTGACTTTTACTGGTTTAGATGAGTTTGTTAATAAGCCTGTAGTTAAGAATAGAAAGTCTGATGAAGAAGTGTCTAAGGTAGTTAGGAAGTCTAATGATTCTCCAATTATTGAAGATTGGGTGTTAGATAGTGAGGAAGAAAATGTGTCTCAAACTAAAACTGAAAAGAAAATAGTTAAGCCTAGTATTGCTAAGATAGAGTTTGTCAAACCTAAGCAACAAGAGAAAACTGCTAGGAAAACTGTTAAACAAGTTAAGAAACATAGGCAAAAAACTCACAGTCCAAGAGGCAATCAAATAAATTGGAACAATATGATGTCTCAAAGACAAGGAAGCAATTTTGAGATGTTTAATAAGGCCTGTTATGTGTGTGGAAGTCTTGATCATTTACAGGTTGACTAAAATTACCATCATAAACAGTTTTAAAAACAAAGGATGGTAAAACCTGTTTGGAACAATGCTCAAAGGGTGAATCATCAAAACTTTGCTAAAAAGACTCACTTCTATGCTAAAAGAACATGGTTCCAAGAGCATTACTAATAAAGTCTAGCTTAGTATCAATTAATACTGCTAGACAAGTTAATGTTGCTCACATAAAAACAACAGTGAATGCTGCTAAGCTAATGTCATATCTTTCTAAAAAGGCACATTTAACTGTTAAGAGGCCCATTCACAAGAATACAACATTTAAAAATAGTAATTTTAATCAGAGGGTTAATACTGTTAAGGATAAAAATGTTAATACTGTTAGGCCAAAAGCAGTAGTTAATGTTGTTAAGGGAAATAATGTTAATGTTGTTAAGGCCTCAGCTTGTTGGGTTTGGAAACCAAAGACTAAAGTTTTAGACCATGTTTCTAAACACAACAGTGCATCAATCACCCTAAAGAAGTTTGATTATATTGATGCACAAGGCAGATCCAAGTCAGTGATGGCTTGGGTCCCCAAAAGAAACTGATTTTCTTATCTAATGTGCAGGGAAATCCACAAATGGATTTACAAGATCAAGGAGTGATTGATAGTGGATGCTCAAGGCACATGACAGGGAACATGTCCTATCTTACAGACTATGAAGAGATAGATGGAGGATATGTTGCTTTTGGAGGGAACCCCAAAGGAGGGAAAATCACAGGAAAAGGTACCATTAAAACTGGTAATCTAGATTTTGAAAATGTGTATTTTGTAAGAGAATTAAAGTTTAATCTCTTTAGTGTCTCATAAATGTGTGATAAAAAGAATAGTGTTCTTTTTAATGACACTGAATGTATTGTTTTATCTCCAAACTTTAAGTTAATTGATGAAAGTCAAGTTTTACTTAGAGTTCCTAGAAAGAACAATATGTATAGTGTTGATTTAAAGAACATAGTTCCTAAAGGAGGTTTAACTTGCCTTTTTTCAAAAGCCACATCTGATGAATCTAAACTTTGGCATAGAAGGCTAGGTCACTTAAATTTTAAAACCATGAATAAATTGGTTAAGGATCTTGTAAGAAGTTTACCTTCTAAACTTTTTGAAAATGATCAAACCTGTGTTGCTTGTCAAAAGGGAAAGCAGCATAAAGCCTCTTGTAAGTCCAAAATACAAACTTAGAATATGAATCACATTATACTTCAACTGATCTTTAGTTTAGAGACGTGAATGGTGATTAGTGGATTGCTCAAGGCATGTATTTCAAGTGTTATGAACATGCAGAGAATCTACATAACGCAAGTACATTTAAGAATGACAACATAATTATACTAATTTGATATTGATAGTTTCTAAATTAAGCTCTTATGCTACTTAGTGATATTAATCAATCACCGTGAATCGAATATACGATTGGGGCAGGCAATTGTGCTTTTGGAAGAGAACTCAAAGTGGGTTACACGTTTTATACACCATGAAATCCCGATATGGGCTTTACATAAAACGTTGCTCTGGGTAAAAACATCACAAACTAAAAAAAAATGGACACGAGAAGTCTAATGGTTTTTACAGATACAACAAGCAAAGTTGTAAATGCAGGTCCAAGCTAATAAGGAGACAGAACCAGTTAATGCGAAACAAAAATTAAGCGAGTTTGAACTTAGCACTATCTTTCCCTAAGATATTCCCTGGAAGATATCTCTAAGATAACTATTACTATTTTGTTACATAAACAGACTTAACTAGAACAGACTTAACTAAATATGACAGTACTTACGTACCAAGTATTGCTAACTCTACCTAGTACATAACTTTGTTCTTGCCAGGTTGGTCTCTGTAAACTTTCAAGTCACATGTACCAGTATTAACTTTCCCAAGATCTCAAGTAACTGCCGAAGGTTAACTCAATCTAATAATACCAGACATTGTATATGTAGTGGATCCAATACTACTTACCAGATATTAGAGTCTGATGATTGACCCGAAATCTATTCCCAACAAAAGTACCAATAGGCTTTGTATGATGATATCGTATAAGTTTGAGAAGAACTAATGTGTCACTTTAGAGTACACTCTTATGGCTTCTTATTATTGAAAAGAGTTAGATCCAAAATGTTAATCTACTATATTACATTGATGATTGAGTGCCATGATACGACAAAAGGTTAAGATAATATACATGGTAGTATTAGTATATAACACTAACAATGTTAATGCAAGAGCAGATTAAAGAAAATTTATTAAGAAAATTCACCCTTAAAAGATATATATAATATATAATACGTATATTTAACGCGGATGTATGATCACCGGTCGTTTCACCAACGGACTTTGTGAAATTTGAATCCTTGCTTTAGCTTGGAGCATCTGTGATAGTGAATGAAGTTGAATGAGTAAAGATATTTTTGGTTAGTTTCTTAAAATACTAGAGATAAAAGCAACAATTATAAGACAAGCATTTGAAGTATTGAAAATTTAATACACTTATACAATTAACGAAGGAAACTAATATTAAAATGCAGATAATAATAAGCAAGATATACTAAAGATAATAATCCACCAGCTAAAAATGCTAATACTAGAATGTCTATAAACCTCTTAATTTAGGACCAATAGAGTGAAAAATTTGCCAAATATGCAATGTAGAAATTTAAGAAAAACCGTTTAGATTTTTATTTTTTATTGTGTTTAGGTATATTATTATGAATTTTAAAGAAAGAACTAATGTTAATCTTATTAAAATTCAAAAGAAGATAGTCTAAGGTTAAGTCCTGCAAAAAATGTTAGAAGAATTGATGCTTCTGTACAATACTAGCCACAATTTGGATGACCAACAATCACAAGTTTAGAATAAGTCTATCTCCAAACTTACAAAGATATCTATACATAAAGACGATCATAATAACAAACTATTTTTAACTATTTTGATCAAGAATTAAGAATCTCTAGTTTTTTAAAGCAGTTATTTAATAATGTAACAATCAGAGCCTTCTATAAAATGAACAAATACTAAAAATCGTAAAAGGGATGGTCAAATGTAAAGAATGTCTTTGTGTTCTTAATGTGGAAATAACACTAATAAGTATGTTGTTTATAAATCTGTTTACACAAACTAGACTAGTTCTTTGTATATATTTCTGAAACTTCATACATTTCTATAGTTATTTATTGATCGCAATAACCTTATAATTCTTAAAGCCCTAAATCCAACTCTCTGCGCTGTCCTCATAGCAAAATTTCATCAATTTTATCATAACGAAACAAACCGCAAACATAAAAGCGAATAATGGGAAGATCAAAGAATGCATTCTCGATAAAAATTAGCATAGCGCAAGCATAGGGAGAAATGTAGAGGCCCTTAATGTACTGAAGACATGCTTATATAAGCTTAACCAAAGATAACAACGAAGTTATAGTAAACTTTTGAGGGAAAAATAAAAATTTAAGTGACTAGCCTAAACTGAAAAGTGCCCCTAGAAATAAGCAACGACTAAAATAAGGGCTTACAGGATAGGGCACTACTAATGGTGATAAGTGAAATATGATAAAGAAATATTTACAAGTGATAAAAGAATTTAAATATGAGTAAAAAGTGAAGGAGTTATGGTTGGTAAATGGCTAAATGAAGCGGACAGAATAGTGTTTAACACATAGCATAATTGGGAAAATATATTTAATAGCTAGAAGGATCGAACTTGGGGTTCAAATAGCTTGGCACACTCCTTTTTTTTGACTATTTTTTTATTTTTCACTTTTGTAAATAAACATGAATATTTGGAGCTTATAAAACAACTCAGAAGTGTATCACATCACTTTTAATAAGATAACTTAAGAAGAGCTAAGGGATTAAACGCGTACTAAGGATATGAGCAGATGCATAGAAGAGACTGTTTCTTTTGCGAATGACATGTTCCAGAAAGTAGCCTTTTAACGGCTGGTTTATTGTTAAAAACTTAAGATAATTTCACAGCTAATAGCTATGCATGTCACAATAGGGAGTTTAATTTATAGTCTTTAAGACTTGAAAACCAAAAGTTTATGTCTCTTCATAGTGTATAAGAACCTTTTATATGGTATGTGATTATGCTTAGTTCAAACATGCTATGTATTAACTGTTAACGAGACAAAACACTTGTAACACCCAAAAAGATTGTGTTTCTTCTGAGGATCATAAAGAGGAAGCGATTAAGTTCAAGAACAAACTCAATAATGCTCAAAATTAAGAAGAAAAACTCGTAATGCGGTCAATAAGTCGCTAAAACTTATGTAATGAGTCAACCGAGCTTAAGAAATCTAAGTATATGATCCTTGAAAACGTATCCTAGATCTTATTCTAAATTCAAACTGATAGAGTATACGAAAATCAAAGGTTGATACAAAGCATAGACAAGTCATATAAATTCTAATTATGATGGGAACGGTACATTTCAAGCTAATATACTATGAGACTACTTCTTGGTATGAGATACCTTTGGAATTATTTTGTCTTAGATTAATATTTAAGGATATTGTTTGAACAAACTGAGTTATATCATGACACCGTAAGTAATGAGCTGAAAAATTTATAATAGGACAAAACCCTATTAAGTCATTTAATCTATACTAAAAGCGGTATAAAGTGTTATCGTAAACCTAAATATGAGAATACTGAATTTTACAATCAGGTGAATGCACTATAAGTTATTACTAGTGTGAAATAGAATCCATGATATCATCTTTGGTATATCAGTACAAAAAAAGAGGCACCCCCTTGACAGTCGGTAACTGTTACCATGCTTAGTGCATAATGGAAGACAGGACATGGCATATTAGACAGGTCAAGTTGAATGTGTCGCGTATAAAGAGGTACGGAGATTTTACCTGCCAGCTAGTCACTCTTCTTGAGTTTGGCTAAACACCAAATCAAGGCGAACAAACCAAAACGCTTATTGTGTGCATTATGGGTGTTCTTATTTCACAAGTGAAATCACAAGGGAAAATTACCCTGGTGCAGAACTTACATTCTTCTTGAGACTGATTCAGATAAGCCAATCAATTATACTCTCATATAGTTACTTATTAGCATGAAATAGCTTTCTTGGCAAGAGAATTATATTAATGGGACATGTGCTATTTATCATATTTTTTCTGCTAATTTAAGACTATAATACATGTTGAATATAATATTTTATAAGAAATTGCACTGGGATTTGTTTATTAAGGATAAAAGATTCTAAGGCTTATTCCAATAACACGCACTTATTTAGTACGAAGATAGTTAACAGGATTTAAGACTTTTGACATCAATTAGAATTACGTATAGCACACCCTAATTGTCATAAACCTAATAGAAACTCAAAAGCCTATCACCAGATCTTAAACAAGCTTATTTTAAATCTGTACTATGCACACATAATTCAACGATATGAAAATGCGTGATTAAGCATGAAGATTTAGTAGGATCAGTATCTAATCCTCTATGATGCTAACTATATTTTTTGGCTAGGTCAATGATATAGTGTTTATGTCATTTTTGATCTACAACTATGCTACTATATTTTTGGATTTTTATGTTTTTATGACTGATTTTAAGAAAAACTAAGCTATAGCAAGATCTAAACTAATTTAAGCAAAAACAGATAATCAAATGCACTTAATAAGCACTAGTAAAGAGTAATAAGCACTAATAAGCAAACATATTAAGCAATTAAGCAGTTTATACTAATAAGCACTTATTTAACTTGGAATTAAAGGTTAAAAAGAAGTTAAATGAAAACTAACCTTCAGCTTTCAGCTAAACAGAAGCTATGGCTCAATTGAGCTTAATCAACAGCTCTGGCTTATTTAAAATAAGCCAGTAAAGGTCCTTGGGAGTCCTTCCACAATTGACTCCCCTTCCATAAGCTCACAAGTCCAAAAGCAAAGGTTATAAGGTTTTAAGCTGTTTTTAAGAGTTAAAGTATGATTAAGGTCTGATTTAGCTCAATTACTAGCTTATAGACTAGTAAGAGCTTATATGAGCTTATTAGAACAATAGCTTAACATTTGAGTAGAATTGAAAACTTATGAGTGAAAAAATAAAAGTGCTTATGACAGATTATTTAAGAGCAAAAATAGATTTCATTAAAGTAAAACTTGATTACATTATCAAAAGAAAATTACAACTGAATTTTAAAGGAAATAAGCTAATTTAAGCTAAAATCTACTAAGCTACTACTCAAAACTACTAGATGGTGAATGTGTGTGAAGTGTGTGCTATTTATAGCCTGGAGCTGAACATTCTAGGCCTTCCTTGCTGCCCACGCTCCTTTTGATCTTGCCCGTACAATCAATCAATCATTGGAGGATGATTATGAGCCGTTGGATCACTCCTTGGAATTCACACGGATTGCCAGCGTGGCAATCCGTTGTGAAGCCTTGTGTTAGTTGCGTGAGTGATCCAAGAGTGAAAATCCATCATCCTTGTGCTTCTTGCCATAGCCACGTATGATTCTTGTTTGAGATAGCTAATAAGAGTACATGTTTTTACAAATCTAACCATGCCATCATGATGTAGACCACTTGGATTGACAGAATCACCCTTCAATTGAGTAAAACCCTTTGTTTTGACTGCAAGGTGAATCAAGGAAGACGGTGAATAGTAACACCCTTTGGCGCCCTTTTTATTACTGAAATGGGTAAAAACGTTTGAACTTTGGGCTATTGGCAAAATTGGTCCTTGTATTTGGTTTATAAAAGTGTAGTGTAAAAAGGACTTTGGAAAATGGCATGAGTGGCCCTTGTGGTTTTATAAAAGGGAATTGGGCTAAGGGTTTGGGCTTATGGATCCGGGTAAGGTAGTTAAGGGTTTAAGGCCCATTTAAGCCTTAGGGACCATTTGTGTAACATTTGGAAACTTGAGGGACTGAAATGGAATATTTTAGGGGTTTTTTTGTCCTTTTATGGTTGACTGAGGTTTGACCATGGTTGACTTTTTGACTTTGGCTTCTGGCTCTTGCACGCTCTTCCGTTCTCGTGTCCGTGTTTTCCTGTTTTTGATGGTTTTCTTGTGATTTTTGATATATCCGTACCTGCATACACAAAACACAAAAACAAGTATATTTTTGCTATTTTTAGTGTATTTGTGGTCATTTAGGGTTATTTTTGGTAATAACGGATACGTGTATTTTACACTTATCAGTCCATATGTCAAAGGAATGATTCCTGAACCAGGTGATGCAGACCGTGGAGTTCCTGTCAATGAAACCTTTCATGAGCAGATAGATGATGAACTCACTGAGAAGAAGCTTAAACAGGTGGAAGCCGATGATCAAGCAATTCAGACTATTCTTCTTGGTCTTCCTGAAGACATCTATGCTACTGTTGATAGTTGTGAAACTGCTCAGGAAATTTGGTTACATGTTCAACAAATGATGAAAGGTTTTGATATTGGAATTCAAGAGAAGAAGGCTAAATTGTTTAATGAATGGGAAAGGTTTACTTATTCTGATGGAGAATTGATTGAGTCTTACTATCATCATTTCTCAAAGTTGATGAATGATTTCAAGCGAAATAAACATTTTCCTGAAAAGATTGCCAGCAATCTCAAGTTCCTAAACAACTTACAACCTGAATGGAGTCGACATGTTACCATTTTTCATCAAACAAAGGACTTGCATATAGCAGATTACACTCAGTTTTATGATTTTTTGAAATACAATCAAAAGGAAGTAGATGATCTAAGAGCTGAACGACTTGTAAAAACACATGATCCTTTGACACTCATGGAAAATTCCAACAATCCTTTCAACTATCGAGTGTTTCACCCAGATCAACCATCACCAAGTACCTACATGTAACAACTACTTCCCAACAACAACAATTATAACCCACAACCATCATTCAACCAGAACTACATGTAACAACCAATGCAAAATCCCGAAGACATTACAGATCCCATAACTGCAATGAACATGGCACTTGTTCTAATGGCTAAGACATTCAAACTAAACTACTCAACACCAACCAACAATAACCAGAGAATTTCATCAAACCCTCGTAATAGGCAGATTGCTCAACCAGGTATGAATATAGGTCAAGACAGCCATATGCAGATGGTTGGAGGCAATGGTGGGAATCAGTTTAGACAGTTTATTGGGCAGAATGTTAGGAATCAGAATGGGTATAATGCAGTAAAGAATGTCAGGAATCAGGTTGTTCAAAATGCAATTCAGAATACAGGCATTCAGAATGTTGGAAATCAGAATGGGCTTATTGTTGTTTTGGGGATTGCTAATCAGAATCCGAATAGGAATGGTCATGTTATAGCAGCACAGGCTGAGGGTAATGCAATTGGGAATAATGGTAATCAGATAAGGTGTTACAACTGTAGAGGATTGGGTCATCTTGTTAGAAACAACACAGTCAGACCAAGGAGAAGGGATGTTGCTTATCTTCAGACTCAGTTGCTGATTGCTCAAACGAAAGAAGCAGGAATCCAACTCCAAGCTGAAGAGTTTGATTTGATGGCTGCTGCAACGGATCTTGATGAGATTAAGGAATTGAATACAAACTGCATTTTGATGGCTAATTTGCAGCAAGCATCGACATCGGGTACTCAGACTGACAAAGCTCTCGTTTATGATTTAGACGGATCAACTGAGGTACACCATTATAAAAATTGCTATAATAATGATATATTCAATATGTTCACTCAAGAGGAGCAGTATACTGAGCTACTCGAGCCCATTCCTGAACTACACCAAGTACAATAGAATGATAGTAAGGTTATTTCTGAGGTTTCCAGTGTGGAACAAAGTAGGAGAATAGTAGATCAACATCCTGCAACTGTTGAGTAAACTCATGCTTATTTTGAACCATTATATAATAATTTGGCAATTGAAGTTGAGAAAGTCAACACGGTCAATCGCAAGTTGAGAGAAACTAATGCTGATTTGACCACTAAGCTTGCTAGATACAAAAATCAAGAAAAGTGTTTTGAAATTAGTCAAGAAAAATATGACAAACTTAAAAGGTGTTATCAAAAGTCTGTTTATCAAGAGCAATGTCTTACTAAAAAGATAAATGCACTTCACTTAAGTTTTGGTAAACAAATAACGACTTTGAACGAGGAAATTTCAAATTTAAATAACCAACTTTTGAAGGAAAAGTCAACTGTTTCTTCTCTTCTTGAAGAAAAGAAAACGTTGAACTCTGATTTCAAAATACGCAAAGACGAGCTTCTTGATAAACAAAATCAACTTGAGAATAAGATAAAGGAATTAGATAATATTTTGGTTAAAACGGGTCAATCGATTCAAACGATGCACATGCTTTCACTTAAGCCAGACTCGTTTTACCACACCAAATAAAAAATGGCTTTGGGTTATCAAAATCTTTTTTATCTTAAGCAAGCTTGGCAGAAACAACAGAGATTGTATAATGGCAAAGTTCTATTAGAAAAACATGATCCTCCTGCTGTGTATGATTCGGAGGAGACATTGCAACTTGCTTAAGAGAGTCGTTTAAAAATGAAACAATTGAACAAAGAAATAAAACTGGAAAATTATACAAAGATTAATCATCTTTCGAGGGTTTTTGTTTCTTAAACGGCCAAGTCACGTGAAGAGTTACATTTTTCAAATACTTCCAAAACTGCCAATGTTTCTTAGCTAATTTCAATACCAAATGAAGAGTTTTTAGATGTTACCACACCAATGTGTTGTCAAACAAAAAATGAGTTTAGATATTCACAATTGGTCGTCTTCTGTTCACCAAGAGATTCACAAAATTGAAAAGGATGAAAATTTTCCTATCGTTAACCAAGTTGTAACACCCCCAAATCTGGGTTGCAACGGAATGTTGAAT
>BQNB010129920.1:4283-19030 GCA_026074375.1 Tanacetum coccineum | reverse complement strand
TTATTCATATACTAAATTTTTTACCATTTGGAAAAATGACACTAATTTTTTTACACTTATTATACTTATACTTTAACGCAACTTCAGGAAAGAAAAAAACTCTTTTATGGAAAAAATTTCTAAACGTTGCGCTAAACCTTTTTCAAAACTAACGCCCTCATGTCACTTAAGTTTTGTTCATTAAACACCCTTCATGTGACTTTTATTTCTTAAAAACAAAATTTTTCTAACGGTGAAAGTCAACGCAAACCACATGTACCAAAACTATAACTTTTCTAATGCTAACAAGTAAACAAGTCACTTACCCAGTCATATAACGTATATTGAACAAAATTTGAAAGTTAATTAGCGATGTTTAACCATAAAATTAGTATGTTACGTATATCGGTCTTTTTGAAAATGTATCTTGCGTAATTATAGCTCTCATCCTAAAAAAATCAACTCTAAGCTTAAGTAGATATCGTAAGAAAAAATTGTATGAAATTTAATGATTTTAGCTAAGAAAAATTGTTCATAACTTATTGGTAATGCCATATTCAGGCTCACTTAAACACAGGCTCAACAAACAAAAATAATAAAGTTCACGTTACTATATTGTCTACGTGACTACTTTTACTATATATATGGTTTGCTTCATGTCCCGACTCTTATGCATGTAAGCACACTTATGTATATACTTTCACTTTACTCTTATTATTTTAAATATATACATTCATCAGGAACTCCATTTGCCAAACAAGTAACCGCCCGATACGGCCAGGTGTCTATGACCCGGTTTCAACCCGGCCCAGTTGGTGGCCCAATTTAACACCGCCCCCATTTTTAAACCATGTTGTGTATATTGTCCAAGGATCCTAAGGAGTTCATTGTACTGTTCCATGACCGGTCTAGAATCGACCATTTTGTAATTATTAAAATTACTTACAAGGAATTTCTTACTAGAAGAATCCTCTACCATGTACTTGGATTCAAGTGAATCCCACAACTCCTTAGCCGATTCAACATTCGTATATACATCAAAAAGAGAATCAGACATAACATTCAAGATGTGACCCCTACATATGTAGTCATCATTCTCCCACTTAGCCCTTATCCTTATCGCTTCTACTATTGCATCTTCCACCAATTCCGGAATCGGTGTTGTCAACACATAAACCACCTTCAAAGTCGTCAACAAGAAATGCATCTTCTTCTGCCATCGCCTAAAGTCATGCCCCTCAAACTTATCAAGTTTCCCAAAATTCGTCATCATATCCTTCACCGTATTTCCAGCCATGATCACAACCAAATACTTAATACGTTTGTTATATATTGGGGTGTGTGTGATGATGATCCTGGATATCTCTGTTGTTTCGTGTAGAGTTCACTTTCCGTATTAAGTATTTCGACCCTATAAGATGCCTGGGTTGCACGAAATCTCAATCGGGATAATACAAAGAGAATGACAATTTGTGTTTTAGGCACAAGAATCACAAAGAAAGAACAATGAAGGAATTGTATATGTTTTTCATGTATCATTCTGGTCTACCTCTCTTTATATAAGAAGTTTTAGACAGTTAAAAGAGGTTGATATCCAACAGTTGTATAATTGTTCCCCAACAGTTATGTTGGTTTAGTTAAAACCGTTTGGAACTTCTTCACAAACAGATTTAAGTTCCAGCAACATTAACTTTAACTAAGCAGTCTTAACCATGAGCAGCACTAACTACAACATTAGCAGTAGTAACTACTTTGTACTAGCAGCACTAACTAATACTAGCAGCACTAACTTTATACTTAGCGGTACTAACTAATACTAGCAGTACTAACTAAAGCTAGCAGTACTAACTAATGCTAGCAGTACTAACTAATGCTAGCAGTAGTAACTATAGCTGAGCAACATTAACATATAGCAGTACTAACTATAGCTGAGCAGCATTAACACATAGCAGTACTAACTATAGCTGAGCAGCATTAACACATACTCCCCTGCTTTTCTGTCATGGTCGAGTTCATATTAGCTTAACGAGTGTGCACTGCACACTTCCCTAACTCGTATCCAAGCCAAATATGAAATCTCATCGGTCTCTAGTAAATTATCATTACCTAAATGGCCGTCAGTGACACTAAAATCACCAACATCATGTATATTTTAGACATGGGGGTAACCGAGAGACAGACATCCTCGTTTATTACAGATTTGAGTTAAAATTCTTAAATCTAGAATAACAAAGCATGCATGAGGTCATTTTCATCCGAGTCTTCTCAACAAGTACTCAGCTTGTACTTCGTTAGTCAATGGCATGATCCATTCCCTATAAAGATTAGCAACCAAGCTTGGCTTTATCTTGTATACCGGCTCAGTCGTGTCTTCCCCGAATCCGACAGTAACTACTTGTCCAAAAGTCTTGGTTTTCGTCTCAACCCTTTTTTTAATCGCATCTTCAACAGCCGGGTATGTCAACAAATACATTAGCTTTTGCCTGTCCTGCATGTGCAAGAACCGTTATAGCCTTGGAAAACCTTTCTAGAGTATGTCTAGCATTGAATACCACAGATAAAGTCCTTACTTGTGCTTTAATGGTAGCTTCGTAATCAGCTGGTGAAGCTCGAAACTTGGCTTCAATTACAAATTTACCATAATGGATTCTTTTTTAGAGAGCCTGCAAATAGCATACGAGCAAATAAAAACGGAGTAAAGATTAGTGCGTCTGTAGATATGTGTACCTGCAAGCAGGTGGAGTCACAAGTGGCTGCTGATCCGCAATTACCGTCATTTCCTTCCTTGACTAGCCTAGGGAGAAGGTGTTTAAAGTAAATATCCCATATTTTGTAGTTAATATTGATCTCATGAGTACAAGGATGCAACACCTATATATGCATATCAAGAAAAAACTTATTAAGTGTATACTAGGTTTGTAATTATAGATGAGCAGTAAAGCGATATCTAGACGGAATGAGTCATTACTTGTGGGTACTCCAAAGGCGGTAACAAAGGGTCGGGTAAGTTGTTTGGGAAAAACGGATGCTCATCAGGGCTCTTATATCTTCCAACCTGGTTAGGAAAATAGGTATTATGTATGTCATGACATCAACTTATCATAATTACAATGTCAAATTGTGGTTTTAATTACCTGAGCATAGACCTTTTCGGTTTCTTTGACCATAAATTCGACCAAAGAACCTTGGAAACCATCCATGACGAAAGCATTCGGGTCATATGTGTCTTCGTTGTAACAATATTGAGCTCTTTCCAAGAGGCTAAATATAATGATATCTTCTTGTCGAATCAAAGAACTTCGTATACCATCGAGGGTATAAACTTCACTCTCATCCACCCTAGTCTCATTCTTTGATCTACAAGTCAAGGAATAAAAAATATCAACAATTTGATACATACATAGAGAGAGATCTGGAAAGACTTCTATTTAGTGTGTTTTGCTACTTATCACACTAGAGGGGGTCCAAAGAATGCTAGAACTAGTCACTCATGTTGATGCGGTGAGGCAGTGACTAAGCTAACAGCTTATAATGGTTAATGTAACATCAATAGCAGAATCTAAAACTTATTGTCACTACTAGAAATTGGACTTTCAGTGACGGAATTTCTGACGGACACATATCCGTCGCTAATTTACTGACAACATTCCATCAGATTAGCAACAAATGTGCTTTTGCGACTGAGTTCCGACGGACTTCCAAGAGTACGATTTCCGTCAGAAAGCTGTCACTAATTCAAGTTACTTACCGTCAACTTTCTGATGCTGTTCCGACGCCTATATTTATCTGTCACTATCCCGTCATAATCGTTTTGATTTAATATTAACTTTTAATATATTTTAGATTCCGTTAGAAATCCGTCACAAAAACCTATTGTTTCCGAGAGATTTCCGAAGGAAATATGAAAAGCATGTTTTTTGTCTTATTGCTAATTTGAATGTAATATTTGACATGAAAGAATATGAACCTATATTATCGATTTTTTTTGGCAAATGCTACCAAAGTAATATAACACGACCATGTTTTAAAACATAACTATTTATGCATTTAGCTTATTTATTACTACGTACTTTATATGGCTTATCTAACACAATACTTAAAAATAATATAAAATGATCAATTATAAGACATAACTCCTTATACATTTAAACTATAACTTTTAGCTTTCGTAATGTATTTTTGGTAAAAAAAAGTCTAAAAATATTATGTATTTGCTTCATTGAAAAAAACGATGTGGTAGGCCCGCGCTTCGCTACAAGACGATTATTGGGTTATTTCGTAATATGACACATAGTGTGAGGGGCTATTTTGTAAATACCCGAGGGGCTATTTCGTAAATACCGACGGGTTGTGGGTCGTAAATGATGCGGGTTGTGTGAGGGCGGTTTCCGGGTCGGACGGGTGGATTCCAGATCGGGTCAACCCGACACTTTGTGGGTCGGATATCCTGCTAGTTGTATAGATTGATAATGATAATGATAATACGCGTTCAATCATTTTAAATATTACACTTCGCCACCGTTGACTACTTCGCCGCTGTTGACTACTTCGCCATCGTTTGCCACCGTTCATCAAGGTTCAATTGTTTGTTTCAATTGTGATATTTTGCCCTAATTTCAAATGTATATTTCAATCTTATAAATGTTGTTGTGTTTGTTTATTTATTCAATTGTTTTTGTTGTAGCGTTGATTGATTGATACAAGGTTCTGGTTATGGATTCAGCTGCTGTGATGAACTGTAGCCGATTTTGACTTCGTTTTCGTCTTCTCTTCCGGTATATAATTTTGATAAATATACACTTATTTATTTAGTGTTAGCCTAAGTTTGTGAATTGATGAGGATGATTGTTTGTTTATATAATGAATATTGAATTAACCACACATCTAATGGTGTGATGTATCTATATTTATAATGACAAGAATACAAGATAATCAACTCCTATAATTGTGGAGTGATAAGTACAAATATATTTAGTCAATATTATCTAATATCCCCCCTCAGGCGAATAGGTGGTGGACCAAGGCGTAGCAGAGACCGAAAATACTCAAATTGAGGGCGCGGAAGACTCTTCGTAAAAATGTCTGCCACTTGAAGCTTGGTTGGTATGAACTTGGTATAGAGCTTACCTGATGCAACAAGTTCTCGAACGAAGTGATAATCCAGATCGATGTGTTTGGCACGTTTGTGAGAAACTGGATTTTGAGACATAAACAAAGCACTTTTATTGTCACACAAAAGTGTCGGTCGATCCGGTGGTAGAGCATGAAGTTCTCGAAGCAAATGTGTAATCCAAATGATCTCTGCAGCGGTGTTTGCCATGGCACGATATTCTGATTCGCAACTAGATCGAGAAACAGTTGGTTGTTTCTTGGCACTCCAAGATACTAAGTTGCCTCCGAGAAATATGGAATATCCATAAGTGGACCGACGAGTTTCGATACAGCGAGCCCAATCAGCATCCGAGTAGCCCAAGATAGAGTTGGAATGTGGTCGCCGAAAAATGAGACCATATGTGATTGTACCCTTGACATATCGTAGAATGCGTTTGACAGATTGAAAATGAGCATCGGTTGGAGCATGAAGGAACTGACTAGCTTGATTTACCGCATAAGATAAATCAGGCCTAGTGATGGTGAGGTATTGCAAAGCTCCCACTAGAGATCGATAAAGAGTAGGATTAGCGAAAAGAGATCCACCTGTCACAAACACTTCATTAGCAGCCAAGGGAGTAGACACGGGTTTTGAATCCAGCAATGCAGCCCGAGTAAGAACATCTGTGGCATATTTGGCTTGACTAAGGAAAAGCCCATCGTTAGTGTAACTTACTTCAAGGCCAAGAAAATAGCTAAGGTCACCAAGGTCTTTTATGGCAAACTCCTGATTAAGACGAGTGGTAAATGAGGTGAGCAAGGATTCATTGTTGCCAGTGAGGATTAAGTCATCAACATACACGAGCAAATACATGATGCAAGAGTCTTTAGTGAAAACAAATAAGGAAGTGTCGGCTCGACTACAAACAAAACCATGAGCAAGTAAAAAAGAACTTAGTCGATGAAACCAAGCTCGTGGAGCTTGCTTTAAACCGTAAAGTGCCTTGGATAATTTGCATACATGATTTGGAAATTGCGGATCAATGAACCCTGGTGGTTGCTCCATGTAAACAGTCTCATTAAGGTGTCCATGTAAAAACGCATTTTTGACATCTAACTGATGTAGACGCCAACGATGGAGTACAGCCAAAGATAGAACAATTCTCACAGTAGAAGCTTTAACAACTGGACTGAACGTGTGGGAATAATCGAGACCCGGAATTTGAGTAAAACCCTGAGCCACCACACGTGCTTTAAACCTTTCAACCGAGCCATCAGCATGATATTTGATTCGATAAACCCATTTGGAACCAACAATATTAGAAGCAGATGGACGTGGTACAAGGGTCCAAGTACAATTTTGTTTTAAAGCCTCCATTTCATCATGCATAGCAGCCATCCATTGAGGATGTTTAGCTGCGGATTTGAATCCCTTTGGCTGAACAAGAGAAAAAAGAGCAGCATGTAAAGCATGAGATGTAAGAGATACAAAATCCGGAGAGTGCTTTGTCTTGAAAATTCCTGATTTAGAACGAGTCTTCATCTGGTGAACGGACGAAGGCTCGGTAGGAGCAGTGGCCGGAGGTGCTTCCAGAGGGTGCACCAATGAGAAGAGACATCATCCTGTCGGTTGTGGGTTTTGTTCGTCTTCAGAATGAATATGTGAGAAGGGGCGATGAGTCAGGCTTCATGGATGAGGTTCAGCAGCAGTTGTTGGAACGGGGCACAGACCACCGGACTCGAAGATGAGGGCCCTTGTATCGGTGGAGGCCGAGATTCAGGAACCGGGGCATCTGATATGGGTGGCCCATCTTCTAGAAAAGTGCACAACTGAAGTGTTGAAAGAGCATTAGGATTAGCGGTGCTAGCAAAAGGAAAAGTTACCTCATCAAACCGTGCATGCCGAGTAATATATATACGAGACGAATCCGGATCAAGGCATTTGTAACCTGATAATTGGGTTGTAACCAAAAAAACACAAGGTAAACTTCTTGGAGCCACTTATTAAGCTGAATAATCACGGTAAATATTGGTAGAAGAACAAAGACATACCAAAAAAGCACAAAAATTGTGTAGTTTGGCAGCCTTGACAATATAATAATTCAAAGGAGAGTGAGATTACCACAGAAGTTTTAGTAGGTAACCGATTGATCGATGTACTGGCTGAACTAAATGCATCTACCCAATATGATGCAGGAACATGCGCATGGAATAGCATAGCCAACCCAGTTTCAACAAGATGCCGATGTTTAACGCTCAGAAAACTGCCCGTTTTTGTTGAGGAGCGTAAGGACCAAGATAATCGGTGAAGTGTGCCATTAGTCCCTTCACAAATTTTTCCCGAACCGTGTGATTTCCCAAATTTCTGTCCTCCATCACTTTGAAGAAACAATTAATTTTCCTAGATAATTGAGTCTGTCAAGTATTTGATAAATGCAGATAAAACCTAATAAAGCCAGACTTAGGTTTTTTAAAGGATAAACCAAATGGAAACTGAGAATAACATCAACAAATATAACATAGTAAACAATTAACCATCTGATGAAACAGGTGCAGGACCCCATAAATGCACATATGATTTTAAATGCTAATGGATATGAAAGAACGTTTAGAATTAAGTTCAAAGGGTAAAACGTTTGGCTTTTTTGGAGAGTTGGACAAGGTTTGCAAAATTCGTTTTAGGTAGTATAAGAATAACATCTAAAACACCCACTTTATTTAAAGTTGAAATAACAACAAAAGAAACATTTCCTGAACGATTATGCCATAATTCACAAGAACTTTTCTTGAGACACCAACAGTTTGCCCTGCCCAGCAAGGGCCATTGGAGTTATCTCGAAGACGACATAAAGCCATCTTCACATATCCCCTTGTCTATCACTGGTTGGATTTCCCTGTCCTGAATATATAAAAAATGTTGAGAGAAAAGAACACCAACCATGATCCATGGGTAAGTTTGCTTCTCGACAGGAGGAATCTTTTTTGGTTAATTTAGAATTGACCAAAACATCACGAAGGCAATATTTATATTGAAACCATAGAATTGACCAAATATGAGAAAACCAGGTAAAGCATTCGCCATTTCCGAAAAACAAGCATATTACCCGAATGAAGGAGCCCGACCTTTGGAATGCGAGACATTATCCGGAGAGGAGGTCCATGTGAGCCGGTGCCACCTGAATCTACCGTACAAATCCGGTGCCCTTGAGTAACGAATACACAGAGAGGTGAAGGCTTTGTGCTAAGTTTTGCATCTGATGTAGCACATTCGTAGGCATAAGTATGAAGAGATGGACAAGAGGAGCATAGTGCCCATAGGTGCGACATAAACTGGCAGTGAGGGGGACGCCTGCCTCCCACCGTCCTCTAACTACCCTACCCCCATTGAGTTACAAAGCGCGACCACCCCCCACTCGAGATTAGTTTTGTTGGCGATGTTGACCGTCCCTGTGAAGATCTTAGAACCGCTTTTGTGAGAAAGAAAAGCAGCAGGAGGTGTGCCGAACCATGAAGAGTTTTGAGAAACACTCATGACTTCCGCTTTGAAGCTAACAAGTCACTGAAAAGTTTTTAAAGGGTATAGGTCGTTGCGAAGGCAGTGGAGAAGGTTCACGAGGCTCCTAAACCACCAACTAACCAATTAAGCCTTGGTCCATATCATCTACAGGAGGTCCATAGCAGCAAGATTTGTCACAATACCTTTGAAATGACGACCATAATCAGAAACCGTATAGAGTGCCTTTTGATAGATTGCGAGTAAATCACCAGAGAATGGAACCATCAACAGAAAAGAGTGCTGAGGCAGTCTCAAAGCAAGTCCAGATGCATGAGCCGTGTGTAAGGCCCAAGACTTCAGCAGCAGCTTCCTCAGTTAGGGAAATTGAAAAGATGACTGCTCATTGATCAAAACAATCCAAGTAGTAAGGCTGGATTTGGAAATGGATTGATCACACAGACGTGATTGTGAGCCCGACGGGTCAGATTACCATCAATAATGATTTGTAAGCTTCTGTATGAGAGGAGAGGAAGCTTGTTAGATTTTTCCATAGAAATAGTTGTGGAAGACAACTTGATAGGGATTCATTGGAGGAGGTATCATGGGGAAGGTGTTTGTTTGAGAGGTCGACATGAGGAGTAACTATGAAGAAAAAATTACTGGGTTATAGGGTTAAGGAAAAAGAGACTGAGAGGGGGAGGAAACGTTTAGGCTGATACCATATAATTGAATATTGAATTAACACAACATCTAATGGTGTTGATGTATTTATATTTATAATGACAAGAATAAAGATAAACAACTCCTATATGGAGTGATAGAGTATATCAACTCCTATAATTGTGGAGTGATAAGTACAAATATATTTAGTCAATATTATCTAATAGTTTATATAAAGTTTTTTTAATTAGTTAATTTGATAAGTTTAATTGTCATGTAATTTGCTTACGGAGTGTTAGTATAACTTCAAAACACTATATGTTATGGTGTGTGTAATTTAGTGTATGACGATCCATAAACACTATTTTGGTGTGCTTTTAATAATTGATGTATCAATATGATTACGAAAACTATATTACCATAACTAGAATTGATCCATTTGCATATAAAAGGGATCAAAGACCCACCTTAATTCGTGACATTTAAGTTATCATACTAGTATTTTACAATTTCCTCCTCAGGCTTCGAGAATGTTGTTATTCAAGCATCCTCCTTCCGTACATATCACACACCCCTGAACAAGCAGGTAGCAAGAAATATATTCAACTAGAATTGAGTTGTCTGTATCTGGTTAATTGATCAGAAACTGTTTTAATTCAGGTTGATTTTGTGAATTCAATGAGGGCTGCACGAGGATTCAGCTCAAGGGTCTCGAAGTCCTTAGGGGGAAAGAACAGAGGAAGTAGTGACAAAATATGTGCGTGTTTGCTTAGATGGTGCATGTATTCTGACATATGATTTGACGTTCTATTCTTTTATATCGGTTTTTGATAGGGCATTGATCTTGATGATTTTATTTCTGGGTCCCGCGAGCCGTTGGTTAAATTTGTTGAAGACAACTATCCTCTGCCTGAAAAGCCTGAATCTCTCCCAGGTATCATTTGCTTGAAGTGTTTTCATAGAGCTAGTGATAACCTTTTTTCCAAATTATTTTTTATAGGATTTTCATTTTATTTCGTGAGAGGATAGTGTGAAGGAACTTGAGCGTAAAAGGCACTCAGTTGAACATGATGTTTCTTTTAACGATAGTGTGAGGAAAGCTGCCAAATGTCATTCTTTAAGTTTTAAGCTTTTTGATGTGATTTGATGCAATAAGCAGTTTGAGTGTTTATAAATGAGATCAAGATTGATTTTTAGCTGATAAGCAGATAAGCAGTTTGAGTGTCTGGATACAACAAATAGTCCAACTTATCTGCTTATTTAAGCAAGTTCCAGCAAGCAATTTTGTTTATAAATGTCATTCTTTAAGTTTTAAGCTTTTTGATGTGACTTGATGCAATGTAGGTGCAAATGTTGGAAGAAACAATATGAAAATTGCAAGAGGATAACACGCAAATGAGATCAAGATTGGAAATAGTTCAAGTGCAGGTACAACAACAAGTGAAAGGCCAAGTGCAGGAACAAATGCAACAACGAGAATTGGTGGCGAATGCTCGTGAAGAGGCTCTCGTGAATTGGCTGTTTAATTTCATTCTTTTCGGCTTTTCATACTGTGCTTTCTTTAGAGTTTATGTTATCTGGATCTCTTGTTCTAAACCGGCCATGAAACTAAATGTTCCATTATGAATTATGAGCTTTATTATATCTAGTTATCTGGCTTTTATGTCCGGTTGTTTGAGTTTTATTAGAATTACATAAATTTTAGCTTTATTATATCTAGTGGCTTCTTTTGTGATGTTATCCTGGCAACTAATAGCGACAGAATTGTGACCCTTTACTGTATATTTTCCGACTGATTTCTGAGGAAATTTTTACCAACGGCTTTCTGACAGAAATCATACCGACTGATTTCTGAGAGATTTTTTACCGACGGAGTTTCCGACAGATGTTTCTGTCGCTGTTTGTGACAGAATTCCAAAGGATATCAATTAGCGACCAGGATTCAGCGACACACTTTTCCAGTCACAAATCCGTCGGAAACCACCTTTACTGACAGATTTTCGACAAAATTGGCCGTCGGTATAGACCAGTTGTGTAGTAGTGTATAGATAGTCCCACTTATCACTTTTGTGTTAATGTATGTTAGGGCCGAGCATATTGGATCATGGATCGGACCGACTGAACGAGACCCAACATGTTTCGGTCCGGTCATCGGTCCATGTTTTTCCTTAAATTCGGTACTCGGTCCGATTCGGTTCGGTCTTACAAAAAACCCGACGATTATGGTTTGTTGGACCGGACCGTACCGAAGACCAACCCGGACCGGACCGGATCATTTCGGTTCGGTCCTCGATCCGGCGTTTTGAACAAATTCGGTTTCGATCCGGTCCGATCTTTGTCGGTTCAGTCCGGTTTTCGAACCGTTATCACCCTTAAATGTATGTAACTTTATGCAAGTGAGTTTATTTGACATGAGTTAGTGTCATTAAATGATATCCGAAATGATTATGGTATACTAGAGGACTTTAGAACAAATATGTTTTTTTAAAACATATTTGTTTTTTTTAAATATATGTGCAAAAATACAATTATTGAAGGCGTGCATGTATGTTTTTGAAAGTTCTCGCAGTTCTCGCACTTAAAATAGTGCTGAAAATAAAGTTACACATGGTAGGTATACTAGGCGCCATAAGTTTGTTTCATACTTGATCGAAAATATTGGCCGTTTTTGAGTGGCGATAGAGGAAACGCGCAGAGCCTTAAGAATTTCATGGCCCAAAAGTAATGTTGTGAATTTTTTAGTAGGATATTAAAAAGATAGATGTATTTGGACTGTATTCCATATTTTTTTATATATATTATATATATATATATAAAAATATATATATATAATATATATTTATATATATATATATTTACTATATATATATACCATTTTTGATACAATACGACGTCGTATTGTATTGGGCCGAAAATCATAGCCCAACAACAAAAAAAAATGGCCCAAAATCAAATATAAAAAAAAGTTACAAAACGGACATTCAACTTTTAACTGTTTACGACTTTTTTATATAATTATCTTTAATTTTCAAATATACAGCACATATTTACCGATTCATTCAGGTAAAAAAATATCATCGGAAAGATCTTTGAATTACGATCAAAACGAGCCCAATATTGAAATGCTTCTGGCATACGCACGATTTTATAAAAAATGTTGAAGTTTAATATAAATAGGATTTAAAAAAGAAAATTTACAAAACGTACCATCAACTTTTAACTATTTACGACTTCCTTATATAATAACCTATATTTCTCAAATATATTCGCTCTATAAATAACGTATACTTTTGCCCCAACGACAAATACTCATTCAAATTTCGTGATTGTTAAAAAAAATGTACAGTGAAATAAAATACATGTGTTGCATACAAGTCAGCCCCGCCGCAACGCACCACTCAATATTCATTCGAAATCGATTCGCAAAAAAAATTATGTCCCGCGGCAACGTGCGAGTATCTTGTTTGTTTTCTTTTATTTGAGGATCAAGATCCTCTCAAGTTATAGTCAAACATGATAGATCATGTTCACCAATCACAAATAAGATAAGTACATAAAACATTTTTTTTAATTAAAAAACATGGGCCCACTTATTCATTAACTCACACAATAAGACTAACATGATGAATCATGTTTGACCATAACTTGAGAGGATTTTGATCCTTTATTTGATGTGCGGCGCGTAAAACCATAAGGCACCACATTTATTTTCCATTATTTGATTGTTTTCTCATCTGCTATCCCAATTATATAAACAAGCAGGATTACCCGCGCGTTGCTGCGAGTCGTTATTTTTTTTCGCGTTGTTGCGAGGCATTATTAATTTTTTATTTTGTGCGGGTTAATTTTTTCGGCCACTTGTTTAATAGTTTGTTTTTTTTCTTATATGAGCTTATGAGTGGGGCTCATGTTTAAAGGTTGCTTTTTTTGGCTATACGGGGTTTTTTTAATATAATTTTATGGGAACGTGGGCTTTAAATGAGAATCGCGCGTTACTGCAGGGCGTTTTTTATTGTATTTTGTGCGGGTTTATTTTTTCGGTCTCATGTTTAATAGTGCGGTTTTTGTGTTAAAATTTTATTTTTATTTTTTTCTATTTTTTATTTGTGCGGGTTTATTTTTTCGGTCTCATGTTTGATAGTTTATTTTTTTTATATAGGCTTATGTGTTGGGCCTCATGTCGCGGGTATTTTTTTATCTGAATTGAGGGTTTATTTTTGTGTTAAAATTTTATTTTTATTTTTTTCTATTTTTTATTTTTGCGGGTTTATTTTTTCGGTCTCATGTTTAATAGTTTGTTTTTTTATATGGGCTTATGTGTTGGGCCTCATGTCGCGGGTATTTTTTTATCTGAATAAGTCAACACTTTTGTAATTTTTTTTATATTTTGTGCCGAGCGATTTTTTTTACATTGCCTAACGATAATATGTATAATATAATCACCTAACGATAATATGGCTAATAAAAGGAGACATTCGTTGGTCGACACATGGATTCGGCGCTCTAACAAGTGGTCCGTGCGCCGGATTTCTGTTATCTAAGACATGTGTCGTATTGTTAAGGTAAAATACCGTGCCTTGAGTCTAGGGTGCGTTTCCTCGTCTCTTGGTGAAGTATCCCCTTTAATTACCTGAAAATAAGAAAGAACACCCGTTAGCTCGCCCCGGGTGTTGACCCAGGACCAAGCTCGAGCGTAAGAGTAAGTATGTGAATATGAGCCGAATGGGCTGTATATGGGAGCCGAGGAGGCTATAGTAATAAGTGTGTATGAGTGTGCAGTAAATGCCGTCTTTAAATAGTAAATACGGGGGTATTTATACTAGTCGAAACACTGTAGAGATGTACGGTTTCTGGCATGTAGATGACGACCCTTTCGTCATGTCTCTATCGCCTGTGTCTTAGATGGTGACATCTCTTTAGTTGACGTCATAGTTTATCGTGTGGTCACTATCTTTCTGTGTTTATGGTGACGTTATCTCTCTGATGACATTGCCCTGTAGGTCTCTGAAATGAAGTCAGCGCTTTGTTGTTTACTAGGCTGACATCATGTACCCGTTCGGACTCTTGTGGCCCTTTCGGACTTGAATAGCTTGCTTGGTCTAGAATGATTCGATTGGGCTTGAGTGGTTTGCTTGGGCTTTGTGTGGTTCGCTTGGGCTTTGTGTGGTTCGCTTGGGCTTTGTGTGGCCCATTCGGGCTATTAGCCTGTCCGGCATATACGCGGACATGTCCCCCCCAGTATGGCTTTAAGAGTTGTAAACTATTGAAGTCATACTTGAGGTGCTCGTCTGGAAGGGTCCTGAAACGTTGGTCCTTGTTTTTTTCTTGCCCTATTCCTCTTCCTTTTCTCTTCTTCCCCTTCCCCCTTTTTGTTTTTTTTTGTTTTTTTTGTCTTGATAGGTATGAAACAAAATTCATAATTATGAGGAGTTGAGATCCACTTGTCTTCTTGATGTGTATGAGACAAAATCATAATTTCAGTGGGTTAAAAACCATTATGACTCTTCATCGTCTCTTTATC
>BQNB010129919.1:0-19030 GCA_026074375.1 Tanacetum coccineum | reverse complement strand
AACGACAAAACTGAGCACGAGAACGGAAAGACCGTGAGAAGTCAAAAAGACAAAGTCAAAGTAAAAAAAAAAATCAAAGTCAAAGTTAACCCCGGGAAGTGGCATTGGAAAAAGCATCAAAAACTGAACTCGAAAAACTAAATTGTCAGAAGTGGGCCCACCCGTACCTACATAGTGGGCCCGGGTCAGCCCACTTATATACTAAATCCTTATAAAACCTCTTTTATACATACCGGCCCAACACAAGCCCAAACAAAAAGCCCAAACCCCTTATAACAAGCCAGTTATACCATTCCCTTAACCTTTACACCGTTAGTCCTTTAAGGACTAACGGTGCAAACATTTATAAAATCTCAAGGACCAAATTTACAAAGTACAAGGACTATGGTTGTGATATCTCTATACATCCTCAAGGACTAAACTTGCCATTTCCCTAACTTCAAAAAATTGCGCGAACTTTGTACATCTCCCACATTGAGTGTGTGTCATGTCCTCACTACCAGCCAAAACACTATTCCCCTTTCTTCTCCTTTTTGTCGACCAACCCCTATACACACCTTATCCCACCACACAAACCAACAATTGCCACCTTGGCAATCCTTTGCAAGCTCATTCGGCAAAGAATAAAGACAAGAAATCAATGGTGAAGATCAAGAGACTTGGGCTCTACTTATTTTGGATGGCCAAGATTGCTTTTTGAAGGCTCTCACACAACAAGCACACCCGCAGGAGCTCTCACAAAGAAAACACAAGACCTAGAACCTTCATTTGCTTAGTATAAATAGGAGTCATTGTAAGCCCTTGGGCACTAAGTTTTTTTTCACCTAGTTCTAATTTTCAGCTTATTTTTAGTGTAATCTTTTAAATATTGTAATGTTTTTTATGAATTAATGAAATTACAAGTTTTAGCTTAAAATCAGTTTTACTCATTTGTGTTCAAAGTTATCAAGAATCTTGCATAAGCTTTTATAAAATCTTATTTAAGCATATTATTAAGCTGTTTTCAATAAAATATAAAGTATTTAAGAAAATTTTACAAAAACACAAAAAAATACCCACCCTCAAATACCACATCTTAATGGATGATAAGCCAAACTTGGATGGGCTTATGGACACTACTAGCTTATCTTTGATAAGCTAGAGCTTGTAGATAAGCTCTTTTGAGCATTGTTTGCCCTGTTTAAGCAAGGGTTTTATAAGTTCTTCATTTTTCCATTTTTAGCTTATTTACTATCCAACTGCTTATTTGTGCTTATTGCTTGCTTAAGTTTGCTTATGATGTTTGGTGCTTATATTGCTTATCTTGTAGTTTAGAAATCATTTGTTGCAAGTTTACTTAAAAACTGTCTTATATAGCTTATAAATTTGCATAATTGTTTAGCTTATTGTTTTGGCTTATTGGATGGTTTAAAGTTGTTCATTAGGATTTTCTTAAGCTATTTAATATCTGGTATTAAAGGTTTGTTCATAAAAAATCAATTTAAGATGGTTATAAGTTCTTAAAGGGGTGTTTGGTTTAAATGTTTTTGAAGGTAAAAATGGGTCAAAATGAGTTATGTCTTTTGGGTCACTTTAATTTAACTTAAACTCACCATAAAATCCAGTATTTAGAAGTTTTTAAGAGTTAAATTTCAAAATCTTAGTTTAAATAAGTAGTTGTTTGAATCTGTTAGGATTTTGTTGGAAAAATGAGTTCATATGATTTGGTGTTTGCTTATTGAGATTTTGTGTTGTGTTTGAGTTTGTTTAAGAGTTAAAACAAGTGTGGAATCAAGTCATTAAGCATGCATTTCTTGTTTTAAGGTTTGCTAATTCTGTCAAATTTAACTTAAGTGTTGAAAATTTTGAGAAATTACTTTTTCATTTGCTTTCTATGGCTTATTGGGAATTTCAAACTCTCTTTTGATTGATGATATAAGCTCTTTGAGGTCCAAATTTAATCTGTTTGTAGGTCTTAAGTTCATAAGGTTCTATTTGTTAGCTTATTTTTAAGCTCATTTGCTTAACAGTTTGGCCAAAAAGCTCATTTGTTTATTTAGGCTTATTAGCTTATTGCATTTGCTTAATTTAGGTTTAATTTAGCTTATTAGGATAGTTTAAGCCCATTTTAGCTGATTTCCTTTAGTTTAGAGCTTATTTGAGCTTATTTGCATTTTAGTGAAATTTTTTTAAGTTTTATAGCTTTTTAGTTATTCTGTCTCTTTTAGCTTAAGTTAGCTTGATTCCTTAGCTTATTTTTGTTCTCATATGCTTATTAGGTATAGTCATATATCTGTCTTAGCTTATTTTACCTTTTCATTAGCTTTTTAAGCTTAAAAAATGCAAACAGTTAGCAAAAAAGTCATTTAGTGTAAAAAAAGCTTATTCTGTCACTTTAAGGGCTTATTCTGTGCTTATTTTTGAGTTTTATAAAAAGTGGTTTTGCAAAAGTTGCTTATTCTCAGCTTATAAAAAAGGTTGTAAAAAATGAAAAACAAAAACGTTTAGGATTAAGGGAAGTCCCAAGTGAGCAGTCGAACCTGGGACCTCAACCCCATCAACCAAACGCTTTAACACACCACTCCACTACCACTCGCCCTTGGGTCTTTTTCGGTTTTATCATGCAAAATTAAATACTTAGGCACATTCTTATTTCTTCTTTTTATTTATAAGTCGTAGCTTATTATAAGCTTTTTAGAGCTTATTTGATAAGCTGGCTTAACCAGCTTATTTTTCCTGCATTCTTTACATCATTTAAGACTTTTGTGCAATTTTTTAGATTTTTACCATTAAGTTTAGTATTTTTAATTAATTTTTCTTTTTAAAATTGTTTTTAATTCATAAAAAATTATAAAAATGTCAAAAAAATCTAATTCTTTTTTTAAAATTTTCTTTTAACATATAGTATCTAGGAAAATTAATTGTGCATCCGTAGGGTTAAAATTTTAGATTTCGAATTTTTAAAGAACGGGATTGAATCCCGTTCACGTTTTTTATGTTTTTAAGCTTAAATCACCTTCGTTTTTGGTCTAGTTTTCTTTATTCTTACTTTTTAGTCACTTAGGACTTAGAAAAGTTAAAAAATCATTTTAGGATTAATTTGGATAAATTAGGGTTTTTAGGTCGCGTTTAGAATTCCCGTTTGCGTTTTTAGTTTAAATTTGTGTTGCCATAATTATTTTTAGTATATATTGCATTAATTTTCCCATAGATTTAGAAAACAAATCCAAATCTTTATCATTCAAACATCAAATATCAAACCGACTCTCGACTTTCTAATTCACTCTTCGTTGGGGATAAACGACCCGGGAATCATACTTCCTGATATATATTGATTTTCTTTATGAGTTTTGACTTTTCACCTTGGTCAAGGGTGGTTGGTTGAGATTTGCTTGTGTATTAATTATACATATGCTATACACAAAGAGCTATCAAATATCAATATCCTTCTTCTTAGCATGGAGAGGGTGTTGGTTGTTTACTTGTTTTATGAGTAATACAATCCACCATCACTTTCTATCTCTAATTTCTATCATCTCCTTCTCTCTCTAATTTCTAATACTTTCTCTCTCTAATTTCTATGAAGATTATGTGTTGTGTTAAGTGAAATAGGATTAAGTATTTGGGACAACATAGTCTAAAGCATCTATAACTCGACCAAATCAGCTATCATGTATCATGTATAGTTAAGTCATAATTAAGTAAAGATGTTACCTTACTTGACAGTGGAAGCACTCAAAATCAGAAAATCAAAAAGTATTGCCTTAATATCTCCCTTGTGCCACTGAGTTATCTCCAGGGTTTATGTGTGTTCTTTGATGTTTATCAATGATACGTATGTGTGATATTTAAGAGTAGTTAGGCCTGTAAATACTGAGAGAATCTCGATTTGTATGAGATTCACGTAACCCTCATCTAGATGACCAAATCGACTATGTTTTTTCTCTAAATATTCAAAGCATATGCCATAATTAATCCTTAAATATTAGGCTAGTACAAACACATCCCTTAGTCACTTATTAACTTTATATCTAGTCCTAAAGATAAATAGACCACAATAATCATTTTATATAACAGAAAAAAAACTCAGGTTTTACAAGTGTACTAAAAAGAATTGTGCTTGCAACAAATTTCTACTACATATGGAAAGAAAGAAACTCTAGATAAGGAACTCTAGAATGTTTACTGGTGAAAAGCTAACCTGGGAAGTTGTTCTGAATCTAATATATGAGAGTAATTAACTACAACTACTATGTCTGAAAGTTAAGAAATCTAAGAATGTTGCTAAGGTTGCTTATAAGTGGCAAGTAGTGATGAATTATGTATAATCAATATCAACTTTATTAAAGTCATTCAGCTTTAAGGGGGTGTTGGATTACAAGTGAATTTTGTTAATGTTTGATCATGGCTTATGGTTAGAATAATGGATATCTAGTGGTTAATGTTATTGGATAACAGAATGATGCAAAGGGCCTTGTACCTTGGTCTTGGGAACTTTTCTGCACATGACCATTTTTGATGGTAGTGGATGATGTACGTCACTGCTAACTAAAATGTGTAATGTATACTTAAAGGCAACCCTCAAGTCCAAAAGGAAGGTAAACATGCTTTAACATGGTGGAATGTCAACTTGATGATTCCTGAATCATGTATCTTTTGTTTGCTAAAAGTGAGGATGTAGCTATTTTTAGACATGAATGGGTTAGTGATTTGGGAAATGTAGTCAAGGTGGGATGTATCCTTGAGTATTTCAGTACACTTTGAATGATGCCAGATCACTGGAAATGTAGTTATGTGTTCTTGAGACTCAATGGAATAGGAGTTTTACTCTCCTTTTGGTGATGCCCTCTTACAAGAGACTTTGTGTTTATTTGTATGGACTATTTTGGAACACATGAAGGGTGTTTGTACTAAGGGAAATGTAATTAAACAAGAGTTTTTTGCATGGATGCCTAGGCTGAAATTCAGGTTCATAATCGATCTAGAATAGAAGAATAGTGAATTGTAGTGTTTGGTCATATTTTAGTATAGTTTTGTATTTTTCTTTTATAGTATCAGACTTATGGGAGTGCCCATATAGTCTTTGGATTTGAAGCGGGCGGTTGCAAACACCAAAGTTTTACAATCCCCTAGGCAGAATACCTAATCGTTGCAGTGTAGTATAGGCAAGACTCGGAGGTTGTTATCATTCTCTAGGGGAATAGGTTGGGTAGGCTCGAATCGAATGTCACTAAGGTCTAACGGTTGAGAGAAGATTATTTTATATTTTTATATTTTTTTAGAAAGCAAGTAAAATCTTCGGTTTTAAAGGGGGTTTGTTTTAAACTAAATAACTACTAAAATACTTTCAAACTAATCTAACAAATGGAAGAAACTCGTGTAGGTAAACAAACGTGCTCACTTAATCATGCACTACTCCTTAGTTTTCTCTTCCTAATCCTATTGCCCGTCAAACTTGCGGTGTAATGTGTAAGTATTTCCTAATTCATGAACGAATTACTTGAACTCATCGTCTATGTAATATTTCGTTAAGGCAACACACAAGTAAGGTAGTATGAAGACTACTACAAGGACCCTAAGAGCACATTACACGCATTCAAACATTTAAAAGGTGATCAACCATATTAAGGCAAGGTAGTATGTAGACTATTGCGATGGTATCCTTTTAACACAATTACATTTCCCTAAATGTCTTCGCAAGCAATTAAGAAGCTAGTTTTCTAGAGCCTAACGTGTACACCACCAACAAGAAGTAATAGTAAAAGGAATTACAAACCAAGTTTTATGCAATCATAAGCAAACACTAATAAATTTAGCCTAACATGTTAATTAAAAGCAAAGAAAAATTAATCAAACAATACATAGACATATCGAAAGATTAAATGGATAAAAGGACTTCACTTCAATTAAACATGGAGTAATGGTGGATACAAAAGGGTTATAAAACCCTAAAAATATCTGCACTAAGGCACCAAGTCATTCCCTAAATATTACCCATGAATTCCACCCTTTAAAACCAAAAACTAGGGTTTGTATATATAGGAAAATCATGGCGACAGCATCGCTTGTTAATTGTGATGTCGTCCCCTACCAAAACTTCTATGGCTTCTTTAAGTCGGTTACTTCAGACGTCGTCTCAAAATTTGTTGACGCCGTCGCTTGAGCCTTCTGACGCTGTCGCAAGGAATCGTGATGCCATCTCCATAATCCGTATGCCCTTTTTTATATCAATTTTTGTGTACAGTTAAAATCTTGTCTGTTTCTTCCCAAATTGAGTCCAAGTCATGTGTATTTCCTCTAAATGTCACTCAAGTGCTAAAAACACATAAAGAAACTATTAAGCACGTATTTGGGCATATTTGCATGATTTAGGAGGGTTAAATGACCCCGAAAAAGTATATAAAATGACACCTCACCAAATACACATACTCTTGGGATTTGCTAGTCCTCAAGCAAATAAGCTTTTCTACCTAGTTAATAGCAATATCAAGGGTATTTAACCTACTCAATAAAGATAATTCATGGCACAACCAACTAGACCTCGTAATTAAAAGAACAGAAATTATATACTAGCACCTCACATAAGTGTTTGGATTCTCTCTTTCTCTCGGGTGTTTAATGAATTATAAAAATATGGGAAACGAAAAATGAACACTCATTACCTTTCATAGCATATAAATTACCATAGGCTTGATAAAGGATTAAACCTCCACCGCATTGGCATAAGCACCTAAGAATTACTATCAAAGAGGTCTTTCAAAGGGTTGTGATGTATAGGTGTAGGGTAAAGGAAACACGATTGGGGGATATTTAGGAAATTTACTGGTGGCAAGTCAATCATTCACAAGAATACATGTATAAGGCGTTGCTAAGTCAAGACTCAACAACACTAGGACAAAGATATACAAACTCTACATCAAACTCTTTTTTTTCTTGACACTATCTTGAATATCAACATAAACATAAGCAAAATGGCAGCCCGTGCATTTTTTTACTTTTTTCTATTTTTTTCTATTTTCTTTTTTTTTTCTTTTTACTTTTTTTCTATTTTTTCATACACTTTTGCCCTGCCATTTGCTTAGACATAAATAATACATGACTTGGGGTTTATAATTGTAATCCTACACTTGAGTCTTTAATACTCAATACATAAACTAACTAATGACCCGAATTAGAAGGATCAGCAAACATGGAGTACAATAAGCTCGTATGGGGGTAATAATTTAACTTTTTCTCCATTTCTCTATAAAATATAAACTACCATGAATCCCAATCGTCCCAAAACTGTATACACTAATAAAAGACTCAACTTAGCAACCATGTACTCAAGTAAACAATTAACTAGGGTTTATAAATGTGATAACAATAATGTATGAAAAATGAGTACATACAAGGAAGGCTAAGGAGATTTAGGTGTAACATTTAGTGGGGTGTAAACAATGCTCTTCATTAATAATCCAAAATCCACTAGAAAATTATGTGAACCGCGAAAAGGATAGGCTCGAAGGGGTGTAATAGAGGTATCTCGCACTAAAAATGAGTGTGTAGCAAGGGTGTGGGGGTAGTTATATGATCGAGGTGACCATCACAACTATACAAATACAGGTTTAAAAACATGGGTTTATCCTAATGCCTCTTATCACTTAGCAAATCCTAATCATACGAGTGCGATCTTACTAGCGGTCTTGGGATGCAATACTAAAACAAGTTCTAGAATTTAATATACTACCGGAACACTCTCATAATCCTAACTGATACCAATGCTCCAGAAAAAAGCGACAAAACCACACATACACATACAAATCCATGCACGAGACACATGTGATTGCTCATTCCTTAACTCGAGCAAGCTAAATGTTAAAATCATCTAAGCACCAAAGATGGATGCTTAATTCCTAAAGATCTAAAGGCGAACCTTACATTTTTGGAGTGGAATTTTTTTGAGTGATAGGGTTTTTGTGCTAGTCATATAACTCCTATCCATGAGACGCTATTAATACTAAGTTTTCATCGGTATGTGCCATAAAAATTTTTTAATTTGGGTCAAAATTACCATCTACGCTACGTTTCAGTATATTACTCATCTTTTAAGGACAAAGCAAATGCAATTTGAAGGAATTGTTTCTAAGGCTTTATTCCCCCTACACTTATTTTGAACATTCTACCCAATGTTCTACAAGTACCTAAAAAACGAATAAGGAAAAATAAGAAAAAGCAGAAGAAACTTGTACTCCCCTGGTTTTGCTTAATATTAGAGAAGAAACAAGATAAACTGGCTAAATCATCATCCAAGAATCATCCACGTGAAAATCCTAAGAACTTCCGGGCTTCTCCTTATCAAATATAACCTGCAAATCAAAGACAAGAACCAACTACACCGCACGTAAAGTTCTACAGGATAATAATATACAACCCTAGTTTATAAGGTTTAGACACTACAAAAGCAATAAAGATAGGATGAATGTACTAATGTTATCATGGCTTTCTGCAAAGATTAGGAAAATTAAATTTTTTGGAAATTACACAAAATTAATTTTTCAAAAATTCAAGAAAATACGAAATTTACTGTTGTTGGGCTGGCAACGCCGTCGGGAAAAAGTTCCTGACGCCATCTCTAGGGTTTGTAAATAAATTTTCTTCGTTTCTTGGAAAAAAATCTACATAAAAATCCTATTAATTATTTCCTGAAAAGTTTTACTGCATAAACCACAAAAACGATTAGTACAATCATATGACTCAAACAAACACATAAGACACAAGACACGCGACGCGAATTAATCTAAACTATTAATTTTACTTGTTTGAAATGGGTTTTAAAAACCATATATTTTTTCCTACACTTGTTTGATGCAAAATACCTTTGATTGCAATACGAGGTCAAAGACAAAACAAAGCATGATCACATATAACTCAAACATATAGAAACAAACAATAAATAATAAAACACACAACACACCTAAAATGCAAGAAATTAAAGATTGAGTTGCCTCTCAATAAACGCTTTTTGTTTATTAGAGAGTCTTATAGCTAGACTCGGAGTCACACTCCTTTACGTAACTCCTTCTTCATCATCTAAAATAACATCATCGTCTTTATCAAAGTCTGATATGTCTTTTTAATATGGTTTTACACGTTGCTTGTTTACAATAAACTCATTTTCTTCCTCATCACATAGCTCAATTGCTCCACCTTTCATGTCTCTACTAACAATGAATGGACCATACCATCTTGATTTTAACTTTCCCGAGAATAGCCTCAGACGAGAATTAAAAAGAAGCACCTTATCCTCTTGTTCTACTTGGTCCTTCTTTTTTGGTCTGGGTGGGTTTCCACACAAACATCCTTGGTGTTTAATCGTTTCATTCGTTGCCAGTTCTTGTCCTCTCTTTATAAGAGATAGAGGATTCGTAGGCATCGAGTCTTAACTCGTCCAATTCGTTAATCTGTAGAAACCTGTTGGCTCCAGCTTTTGTTAAATCCATGTTATAAGTTTTAAAGGCCCAATAGGCCTTGTGTTCGAGTTCGACAGGAAGATGGCATGCTTTACCATAGATTATCCTGAACGGAGTTGTTCCTAAAGGTGCCTTAAATGCGTTTCGGAAAACCCAAAGTGCGTCGTCTAATTTGGGAGACCATTCCTTCTTATTGTTTCCAACACTTTTCTCTAGAATTTGTTTGATTGCCCTATTAGTGTTTTCACCCTGACCATTGGTTTGCAGATGATATACGGTGGAAAACCTATGAACTACTTCGTACGTCTTCATTGCTCGTTCTATTTGGTAAATTACAGAAATGGGTCCCCCTGTTCACTTATCAAGCTTTTGGTTTATACGAAATGTCATTGGCGAACAACTTCTTAAGGAAACTTACCATGTTTCAAGCATTGCTAGTAGGGAAATCCTGAGCTTCTACCCATTTGGATACGTAATCGATAGCTACTAGGATGTACTTGTTCCCATTTGACGAAGGGAATGGCCCCATAAAATCAATTCCCCAAACGTCAAATATTTCACACACCTGAATGTACTTTTGAGGTGTTTCATCCTTTGTGGAAATGTTACGAGCTTGCTGACATGCGTCACAAGATTGGACCAGTTTTCATGTATCGTGAAAGATATTAGGCCAGTAAAACCCAGCCTCAAAAACGTTTCTTGTAGTGGTGTCGATCCCATGATGTCCTCCTGAAGGAACACTATGACATTGTCGAAGAATCTGGGCAGCCTTGTTCCCGGAAGACACATCGTCGTATGATTTGGTCCACGCATTGTTTGAATAAAAAGGGTTCATCCTAGAAAAAATGCCTTGGATCACTAAAGAACTTTTGTTTCTCTTGACGGGTAGATCGAAAGGTAGCACTCGACTTACCAGATAATTAGCATATTCTGCGTACCAAGGTTTGTTACTTTTGTTAGAGATTGTCATTAGTTGTTCTTTCGAAAATAAGTCTTGAATTTCTGCCTTGGTTAGTTTTCTAAGATCTGGATTTTTCAAGTCGGAGAGGTTGGTCAGTGCCAGATTCTCAAAACCTTTTTATCATGGATTTTGAGATCGATTCTTGCAAAATTAGCTACGATCCACTCTCACGCGCTCGCACTCTCACGCACGCGCGCTTGTATCTTGTTTTGCGAAGAGTACTACACATGGCGGACCAGTGATCTGTGACATACATAGTTTTAGAATTAAAACTAAATATTGTCATAATTTAACAAACACAAAGACAATGGCCAAAAGTTCCTTTTCCCTTGTTGTGTAATTCTTTTGTTCCTTGTTTATCATTTTACTAGCGTAATAGATAGGTTGAAAATGCTTATCTTTCCTTTGTCCCAATACTGACCCCAACAGCGTAGTCACTGGCATCACACATGATTTCAAACGACAATGAACAGCCTGGTTTGATCATTATAGGGCTTGTGTCAATTCTTGCTTTAATTTATCAAAAGCTTGGATACATTCTTCAGAGAAATTGAAGGGACGTCCTATACAAGAAGTTAGGTCATTGGGCGCGTGATTTAAGAGAAGACTTTTATGAATCTTCGGTAGAAGCATGTATGTCCTAAGAAACTACGAACAGCTTTTATGTTGGTAGGGTAAGATAGCTTGGAAATTGATTCCATTTTTTCCCTATCCACCTTAATTCCCAATACATAAATTTTATGGCCAAGGACTATCCCTTCTTTTACCATGAAATGACAATTTTCCTAATTTAATACAAGGTTAGTCTTCTCGCATCGTTTGAGCATCTTTTCCAGGTTTACTAGGCAATGATCAAAAGAATTTCTGAAAACGGAAAAATCATCCATGAAAACCTCCATGCTTTCTTCGATTAATTCATGGAAGATAGCCATCATACAACTTTGAAATGTGGTTGGGGCGTTACATAATCCGAACGGCATCCTTTTGTAGGCGAAAGTACCATACGGGTAGGTGAACGTAGTTTTTCTTGATCTTCTGAGGAAATGAGGATTTAGAAATAACCTGGGAAACTATCCAAAAAACAATAGTATTCATGCCCTACCAATCATTCAAGCATTTGGTCAATGAAAGGTAGCAGAAAGTGGTCTTTTCGAGTCGTGTTATTGAGTTTTCTATAATCGATACAAACGCGCCATCCAGTGACTATTCTCTGATGTATAAGCTCATTTTTCTCGTTCTTTACTATGGTCATCCCTCCTTTTTTTGGAACGATCTAAACAGGACTGGCCCAAGGGCTGTCAGAGATTAGGTAAATTAACTCAGTATCTAAGAGATTTATGACCTCTTTCTTTACCACCTCCTTGATGTTTAGGTTAATTCGTCTTTGAGTTAGACGGTCAGTTTAAACTCATCCTCCATGAGGATTTTATGAGTACAGAAAGACGAGTCAATTCCTTTAATAGCTGCAATGCTTCAGGCAATAGCTCCCTTATGGTTTTTAAGGACCCCAAGAAGCTTAGTTTTTTTATGGGCAGATAATGTAGAAGAGATGACTACAGGAAGTTGGTCGTCCCCTTGTAGGAAGGCATACTCAAGGTGCTCTGGCAGCTCCTTTAGTTCCAACTTTGGTGGTTTAGTTATTGAGGGTCTTAACCGATTTTCCAGAGCTTTCCACTCTAGTGGTTCATTGGATCATGCCATGGTTAAAATGAAACTGCCCAGATTTGTTCCGGGTTATGTTCTTCTTCTATTTCAGTCTATTTTCCATCGTGGTCAGCTGTGTCCACCCATTGTTCTCGGATAAGTTTTGTAGTATGATCAGCACAGTACAGATAGTCATTACAAGAATATGTAGATCTCATAGATTTACCTATGTTGAAGGTGATGGTTTCATTTTTGACTATCAGACTCAGCTTTCCCTCGTGAACATCAATTACGGCGCGAGCAGTGGCGAGGAAAGGTCATCCTAAGATGATTGGAACCATATTGTCCTCATTAATTTCTAAACCTACAAAGTTGATCAGAAAGATGAACTTACTTATTTTAACTAATAGATTTTCATAGACTCCAATGGGATATATAACCGATCGATCAGCCAACTGAATACTCATGCTAGTCGGCTTCAGCTCAGAGATATCCAATCGTAAGAAAATAAAGTGTGGCATAAGGTTAATACTTGCCCCTAAGTCAGCCAAGGCGTTTTTTTCTGCCAAAGTCCCGACAAGACACGGTAGCATGAAACTCCCTGGATCTCCCTTTTTTTAGGACAAGCTCCTCTGAATGATGGCTGAGCATTCTTCACAAAGTTTGACTAAAGAAGCAGCTTTTCAAGTTTCTCCTTATGCAAGATAAGATCTTTTAGAACCTTTTCCCCCGTTGACATATGGATCATGGCCTCCAAGAATGGTAGGTTGACATAAATATGTCTGAAGATAGACAAGAGCCATTCATCCTCTTCATCCTTTTTCTATTTCTTTAATCGAGAAAAGAAAGGCACACTGGATTATTTAGATAGGTGGTATAGGGTAGGTGACTGGGGGGTCTCTTTATCCTATATGGTGGTGGATTCTTCATTTTTTTGACATTTCTTTATCGATTGTTTTATCAGTATTGTCAACAGTTGTCGAATTTGATGGATTCGGGAAAGGGGGTCGCGGGTAGTAGTTCCTGATCTGGTTGTGATAGAAAAAGTTGGTACATTGGGTTTAGGTGTTGATGTTTGGCCTTTCTCGAATTTTGCAAGGATCTGAGAGAATTGGTTATGCATTTCTCTCCGCTGTTGGTCAAGCATTTCCTATAATCCTTTTGCATGGAGGTTTTTCTTAAGCATAAAGTTGGACAAGTTATCCTCGAACTTGCTTAGAACAACCCACTCGGGACCTTCTTCTCCCTCTGCCCTTTGGCGTATGTTCCCCCATGGTGGGATATTGATAACATCAAATAATTAATACTTTTTAGTATCAAAATCCCTATTAAAATGCTTGTAAATTATTATTTATTTGCATGATTATGGTACTTAGTCACTCTTTGTCATCTATAGGAAAGAAATAAGCATTAATACATAATGAAATGCAAATTGGACAAAATGGTGAAGTTTGGACTTAGTTACGACGTAACTACTTCGATTGAGTTACGTCGTAATTCAAAACAATGATTACGTTCCATTGAAGAAGTTATGGCGTAATTGCTTAGTCACAATTACGGTGTAACTATTACACGTTAACATAGTTGCGGATGCTTAGTCACCATTACGGCGTAATCGTCCACTTTAGTTACGCCGTAATTCCTCTTTTGCCTATGGTTTGGAAAGTTTACATCAGCAAGGTTACGGCGTAACAACACTCTTATAATTACTCCGTAACTATCACAAAATCTATATATATTCATGAAATCCAGCTCATAAGGTATATTTCCATTCCCACAGCCCCTACAAGGGTTTGGAGAAAAATAACTTTTGTCAACAAAAGCTAGAAATAAAAATGAGGGATGAAGAAATCATGTTCACGTGTGACAAGAATAGATTTAGGATTTTTTGTATCTCGAACATGTTTCTCATGCTTGTTCTTTACATCATCCTATATCTAAACATGGTGTAATTATCCTTAATACTATCTTTGTTTTATATCCTTTTGGTTTATTTACTTTTCCTTTTATTATTATAGTTATCTGGTTATTGCTTTGATGCAAGATCTTAGTCTAGGTTTTGAGTTGAGGTTGTGAGAACTTTGAGTGCATATATAACCTCTTCGATTAAGTGTTTTCTTTTCTCCAATAGAAGCACCCATCTTCATTGGTGGTTCTGCCTACACCCATTAGGCGTTCCCTTAGCCTTAAGATCAAAACTGAGTCTTCTACACTAATTGCATTAAGCTTGACCTTATTGTAATCTTTGGCCCTTACTTCCACAGGAAGTGAGCTTCTATCATAGGATATAGCTATGGTATTAGGCGTGACACACGATCGAGTCTTGATTATCCTTTCCTTGAAGCTGATAGAGGAATTAACCACTGTGAACTAGGAATAGGTCAATTCCCCTCGCGAGTTCATTCCACCTAGGGATCATAGGCTAAACATGGATGGCTTTCTAAGTTTAGTGTTACCTCAGATAATTATCATAGTACATTACACTAAAGGAGAATTTAGGAGGTGATTGGTTTAATTCAAGGATAGTATACCTTCTAACCTAGCATTTTCCTCTTCTCTGCTTATTGTTTCCTTGCATTATCGTTTAATCTCTCTTCTCCTCTCAATTGTCTTATTTAATTAATGAACTACTCTTGAGAAGGACCTCAGATTTACCAGACCTACACTACTCATGACTGGGTTCTCTACCCGTTAGTGTGTGTAGACATCAGTAGACGAGTTTTATAAATTTAAAACTTGTAATAAATTATTCAAAACAATTTACGCATCAAGTTTTTGGAGCCGCTGTCGGGGAGTAGTGTTATTTGATGAATTAAGACCTAATCATGTTTAACGTACTAATCATCTCTTTTTCCATAATCATTTGTTATAAAGAACAGGTTATGATCACAATTTACGAAGCAAGGACCCATTTACTGCTGATGGACACGGGAACCTTTATCTCCCACAATGGAACAACGTAGCCGCAAAAGAGTAGAACTTGACGACTCGTTAAATAAATAAAAGTGCTATTCAGGAGACAACCCGAGAGGTTTTCTTTTAATTTCTGCTATAATAAAGTAAGTCAATTATTTTACTTATTATCTTGGTTAAATTAATAAATTATGTTTCATTCCCGACATCTTTAATTAGGAAAGATTGAAAATTTATTTTGTGCTAAAATTACAGTTACGCCGTAACTAACGTTCTAAGCTACGGCGTAACTAAAAAATTTGAAAATTTTGAATCAATTAAACAACCCAATTACAGTATAACTAGGTCGATCCAGTTACAACATAACTTATGCCTAGGGTATAAAAAGAAAGTGGTTATGGCGTAGCAGTTTCTTTACCACATTTTTACCCTAATTTCTCTTTGTTAAAACACCTTTGTACTGTTTCAATCCGTTCATCCATCATGGCTGGTAATTTATTCTTGCCCTATTTCTTACGATTAATCCCGCTGTGATGCTTCATTTCTTATTTCGATTGTCTATTTGTTGATTGATTTGATTGTTCTTGCGAATATTACTATTTGTGCTTTGTATTTCCCTCTCCAAATTGATATTTAATTATTGATTTAGTAATATAATGGTTAAATTGATGGCAAGTCACGGATTTGAGGATATATTGAATGTGAAACTAGTGTTTGCATTGGTATGGGTCAATTTATAAATCGAAGATATTATTGAATTTTTGGTTTTGAGACTAATGGTCCATCAATTGATAAAATAAATGTTTTATAAGGGGTATGGGAAATCTGCATAATCAGCATTTACGCCGTAATTGAGGGTTAGAATTATGGTGTAACTACTTAAGTTAAGGCGTAATTGGTGGAATAATTACGCCGTAACTATATCCTGGTGCCACGTTTTCAGGAGTGTAGGAGTATCATCTTGATTCATTTCGCCATATAACTTTTATGAGGTTCTTTATCAGGGTCTCCCAACGATTGGGTCAAGATTAACAACCGCGAGTTTTCACAAGATAATCGAAAGGAATTTTTAGGATTAAAAGACTTCATGATGATCTTGAAGTTACTGTTGCTAAGTTAATGCTGCTGGTGTATAAGTTACTACTATTTGTTCAGAGTTAATGCTGCTGGTACAAAGTTACAACTGCTGACAGAGTTACAACTGCTGAGAAAGATTACAACTACAAGAAGGATAAAAGATTACTTGGAGATCAAGATTACTTACGAACATAAGTATGAGTTATCTATAGAATAGATCATAGAGAATATTCTAATTTTTAGGAATATATTGTAAATCAACTAGGACTCCTTGGTGTATAAAAGGAGGTCCTAAGGCATAGAGTTGGATATCACAATCTAGAAATCTTTTTGTGTTGATATCGTTTAGCTTCAAGGTTTTTGTAACCCTAATACTAGTTAGAGTATTCGTATTATTCATAATAATATTGGAGCTTTTATTGTTTATTAATCTGTGTGTTCATTAGAATTACTATTCTATTGCATATTCTTCTTATTGATCAAAGATTAGATTCCGCATAATCTTTGATATATTCTACAAAGTTTCTACTATAGTTGTGTAGGATTTATCTTGCATAACTAAACCTTACACAAGCTAAAGAATTCAAGATACATTCAAGTAGGATCAACAAGTGGTATCAGAGCTTGGTTGCTCTTATAAGGAACTTTGGAATTAAGAAAGAAACTACTCTTACAAGACAGGTCTGATTGTTTTACAAAGAGATGATAAGACTCAGTACATATGTGTGGCTGCACAAAAGGTGCTTATGCTCAAACCATGTGAGTATGAGCTTTGGAGGATGAGGATGGAACAGTACATCCAGATGATTGATTATTCTCTATAGGAAGTCATAGAGAATGATAATGCACCTCCAATAACAAAAGTTGTTAAAGGTGTTAAGACTATAATTGCTCCTACAACTGTTGAAGAAAAGGCACAAAGGAGGTTAGAGTTGAAGGCAAGAAGCACTTTATTGATGGGCATCCCTAATGAACATCAATTGAAGTTTAACTCCATCAAATATGTCAAGTCATTACTGTAGGCTATTAAGAAGAGGTTTGTAGGGAATGCTGCTACTAAAAAGTCTTAGAGGAATCTTCTAAAGCAGCAGTATGAAAATTTTACTGCATCTAGTTCAGAGGTGTTAGATCAAACCTTTGATAGGCTTCAAAAGCTTATCAGTCAGTTAGAAATTCATGGTGAAAATATATCACAAGAAGATGTGAATCAAAAGTTCTTAAGAAGCCTGTCACCGTAATGGAACACACATACCATTGTGTAGAGGAACAAGCTTGACATAGATACATTAAGGTTGGATGATCTTTACAACAACATGAAGATCTATGAACTAGAGGTCAAAGGGACATCAAGCTCAAATAAAAACATACAAAATGTAGCCTTTGTGTCCTCAAACAGCACCAGCAGTTCAAATGGAGCAGTTAATACTACTCATGGTGCTACAACTGCTAGCACTCAAGCTACTGCTGTTAACTCAACAATAATTGACAACTTGAGTGATGTTGTCATCTATGCTTTCTTTGCAAGTCAACCAAACAGTCCACAACTTGACAATGAGGACTTGCAACAAATTCATCCTGATGATTTAGAAGAGATGGATTTAAGGTGGCAGATGGTTATGCTAACAATAAGGGAAAGGAGATTCTTAAAGAAGACTGGAAGGAAGTTTTTTGTAAATGGTAATGAGACCATTGGGTTTGATAAGTACAAGGTTGAGTGCTACAACTGCCACAAGATGGGATACTTTGAAAGGGAGTACAGGGCTCCAAGGAACCAAGAAAACAGGAATAGAGAGAACACAAGAAGGGTTGTACGAGTGGAGACACCTACTTCCAATGCTTTGATTTCTTGTAATGGTGTTGGTTATGATTGGAGTGATCAAGCAGAAGAAGGTCCAACTAACTTTGCACTCATGGCTTACACTTCTACAAGTTCTAACTCTAAGGTATCTACTGATTCAAACTGTTCATCATCTTGTTTGGAAAATATAAAAATTCTTAAAGAACAAAATGAACAACTGCTAAAAGACTTAAGGACATCTAAGTTAAATGCTATTGCTTATAAAACAGGTTTAGAGACTGTAAAAGCAAGACTTCTAGTTTATAAGAAAAATAAGTCTGTTTATGAGGAAGATATCAAGGTCTTAAAACGTGAGATTCATTTAAGAGAAGTTGCCATTACAGAACTTAGGAGGAAGTTGGAACTGGCTCAAAAACAAAAAAATGAAATTCAGCTAACAGTAGAGAAATTTGAGAATTCATCTAAAAGCTTAAGCAAACTATTAGACTGTCAGATAGTTGATAAGTCCAAAACATGTTTAGGGTATAATGCTTCCACCTCCCTATACAGGAAACTTTATGCCTCCAAAACCTGATTTGTCATTCATTGGTCTAGAAGAGTTTTTGAATGAACCTATAGTTAATGAGCCTACAGTTAAGAAGGATGTAGTTGAGACTAGTGAAGCTAAGTGTAACACCCCCAAATTGGGTTGCAGCAGAATAAGGGTCTGGGGCGTGTTACTTCATAGATCAATAACACAAGATGTATATAGAACGACCAAAAATTCCTTTAAAACTGATACATTGGAATTAACAAAGTATTTGTTACATAAGCCGAAGCTTCACTTGTCCACTTGTTCAAAATACAAAGATTTCTAGCCCATAACAGTTATACAAAATGTAATGCGACATAATCTTTAATGCATGATATCCAAATCAAAACCACCAATGTATCTTTGGCACCTCGTGCCTATTGACCACCTGAAAACATTGCTTTAAAACGTCAACAAAATGTTGGTGAATTCATACGTTAGTAAAATATAATATGCAGGACCGCAAGACTTTCCCCATGATAAAGCAACAAATGCAGACATCACAAAATCTGATCACGTTTTCCTAAATTCATAACACTGAAGCTCGACAATTATATTCACAATAATAAATATTGCTATTCTACCCGATTAGATGTTCAACCCTAAACATCCCAAATCCGACATGCTATAACGTT
>BQNB010129918.1:6481-19030 GCA_026074375.1 Tanacetum coccineum | reverse complement strand
TATATATATAAGAATTTTGGAGCATTTGGGTTGATTGAAAAAGTCAAGAAATGGTTGTTTCGGGTTGTATGTGGGTTCGGCCAAACAACAGAAACAAGGAATCGAGTTTGAGTTTGGATCTTGTTCATACTTATTGTTGTAAGTATTTTTAAGCTACTATTAATTTTATTTTTTATTTGATCTTGTGTTTTTGATGTTGCATGTTATGGATTCACACATGCATGGGTTAGATTTGTTGATTAGAAGTGTTTGGATGATTTGATCGAGTATAGATGACGGAGGTAGGTTAGTTAAGAGCATTTTTTGAAGTGGTTGTGAAGTGAAAATAAAGTTTTGATGGGTTTTGAAATGGGTAAATTCGAGCAGAAAGTTTGGCACGGATTTCAAGGGTCAAGAAAATATAAAAAAATGATCTTTGATTTAGAAATATAATAGAGCTTATTCTTACAAACGTTTCGGTATAAAGTGGGTCTCGTAACTCTTAAAAACGAAGTTTTTACGGCCAAAAGAAGTTTAGAAAATTCCTGTCGAAAAACTCAGCTTTTAATAAAAAAATACTTGTTGTGCAGAAATTTAAACGGTCGTTTTGAGCACTTTCGAGCCCGTTTTAGCCATCCGGTGAAACAAACCAAACCAAAGATTTCAAAATAAAAGTATTTTCTATTGGTGTGCAGAAAATTAAAAGGGCAAAACGGTCATTTTCTAGTCCGTTTCGGCCTTCCGTCGAAACAGGAAAGTTGTTCGGAATGTTATTTTTCATGTCCGGTAGAAAATGCTAAGGTTGAAAATAATTTGAGTCGAGTCAAGACTAAAGTCAATGACTAGGAAAGTATGTATATAAAAAGTCAAAGTGAAAGTCAAACGAGGATTTAAAGGTGTCGTTTAGATGTCGTAAGCGTGTTCGGAATAATAAAAATAAAAGAAATATTATTTTAGAGGACGTCGGTCGCTTCTAAAATTGGAAAGTCTATAAATAGAAACTTTTCATATATATATATATATATATATGAAATGTAACGTCGGGGTTGTAATTAAATAGTTAGGCATTGGTGTATTGGAGATTGATGAAATAAGGAAATATTTTTGGTATTAATACAACCGGACTTTCTAAAAACGATAACTATCTTAAAATAGTAACTTTCCAAAAATAAAAACTTTTCAAAAATATAAAGTTTTCAAAAGAGTAACGCAACTTAGTTAAGAAGGGAAATCTTAGATTCTAACCATTTAATAGATAAGGATTAGGGGCGTAGGTGTGGATCCCTTAGCATGTTACTTTATATATATAAGTATATATATGTTGCGACGATCATAAGAGTCGATGGTACTCTAGTGTTTCTCTAATTGTGTGACACGATTCTAGGTCGCAGCTGAGCTATTTATTTGTTGATATTCCGTAATTGTGCATTGTTAATCTTCATCTTCAATCAAGGTAAGTTTATAGCCTCGCATTTAAATGTTTTGAATGTTTTATAAACCTGCGAGGGGGATACATGCTTGTTTTGAAAATGAGAAGACTAGTGATTTTTACAGTAAGCTGGAACTATTTTTTATATTATCTGCATGAGTCGTTATTGCTAAAGTCCCTAATATCGTGAACCGTTAACTTAGGCCTTCGGGGTAAGACACTTGTATATTAAATAGATCTATTGGGTTTGACAACCCCGTCCGGGGTATGGATCCTACGGTGAACACCCTGTCAAACAGACATTTTGTATGGAGACGAGTAGGTATGTGGCAATGATACCTTGTTTCGGGGCAAATTTGTGAGCATATGAAAAGATATATGATGTGTCAAGGTGTCAGTGTCACGAGCTCAATGTGATAATGGATCAAAAAGTTTTGCTATATGCTTACAAGATTTTGATATTAGGCTTGTGTTCTGCTTTTAATTATAAACTCTATGAATTCACTCAACTTTTGTTGACGTTTTTAGCATGATTATCCCAGGTGATTATGAAGTGCTTGCTTAGATGGGAATGGTGCGTGGATATCAAGGATTGAGACTCGGTGAACAATTCACATTTGATAAAAGAATTTTTGATAAATCGAGTCGTATTGTGACTTATTTAGAGTTATTTGTCCAAAACTGTTTGGGGACCTATGTACTCTGATCTTTTAATAAAAACGAATGTGATACTTATTTTAAAAACATCACTTTTGAGGTCGTTTTCTGTAACTCGTGTGTATAAACTATGAAGTAGCACCCCAATGTTGTATTCCGTTGCATTCAGAATTTTGGGGGTGTTACAGATTGGTATCAGTGCACTGGTTATAGCGAACTAGGTCATTTTCAAAAACCTGGACTATAACCGTTTTTGAAAAATTTTAAGAGTCTTTCACCGTTGTCTGATATCTGCGGGCGCATCCTTTCCGATCCTTTATATGGTATCTTTAATTGCAAATTATATGCGTAACAAGTAGGTAGCACTTGGTATAAATAATATATATATATATAAAATATATATATATATATATATATATATATATATATATTATATATATATATATATATATATATATATATATATATATATATTTCGATATTCGCTACTCGCGTAGAGTTAAATTTTGATAAGTATTGACCAGCAGGTTGTAGGGTTAATTCCAAAATATTTTTGGTCATGAGACACCTGAGAATTTTTATAGAAACATAGGTCTAGGTCTTATGTGCATGTGGCGAGTTGGATGGGTTAATATCTCCTCCGGATGAATGAGATATCACCGTTTTACTAAAGCTAGTCAAATCTGGTATACTATTGGGAAAACGAGTATAACTCCATTTTTTGTATTAACTTTTCACAAGGGAATTATGATACCTGTAGATTACTCTTAGGGCTATCACCTCCAATTGGTCTCACATCAAATAGCATCAATAGGTTTCAAATTACGCTCATTTTTGTAAGCCACAAAAATTTGTCACAATTTCTTAAGAACAGCTTTTGATTAGCAGCTTGTTGGGTATGTTTCAAATTATTTTTGGTCTATGAAGACCTGGGAAAGTGGAATATGAGATGGAGAAACATCTTAAGTACATGTAAGAATTCGGATGGAGTCATATCGACGCCCGCCGAATGAGTTATTGCCGGAACGGCAAAACTAGTCAAAAATCAAGACCATAATTTGAATGAGTAATAAGTCCAAAAATTTATATAGGAACACCTAAATATGTAAAATTGTAGGTTCTAGGTATTGAACAAACATATATTTAAGCGGTCGTTTCGGCCTTTGCGGACACACAGTTTAGGAGATACACTTAATTTAGTGAAGCGATAAAATTCTGGAAAATGGAAGCTTTAATAGATAGGGGTAAAATGGTAATTTCACTGAGGTTTTGAAACTTTCTGGGCAGTGGGCCCTATAATTCTGTAAAATAGACTCGAAATACTTTTCGTAAGCAAAAACCTCATACTTTTATCATTCCCGGATTAGGAATTAGGAGGGTTTTAAGATTTAGGTTTATTTGAAGATTTGAGTGATCAAGAAGCTAAGAATTTATTGGTTTGAGGGTATTGTTGCCTCAAAATTTTTCCCTAACTCGGTTTAACTCGATTTTTGAAGTTTAGCGGCTCCCGCTAGAGAATCTTTTGCATATGTGACTTCTTTATTTACCCTTATCCTTGTTTTGGTATTCCTTATACTTGCTATGATCCATAGCTTTAAACCGCCATGATGACGTTTTATAAATTGATGATTTTGACCCATGAACCATTTTAAACACTTACCAAAAGTTGAATGGATGTCACTTTGTAAATTATGTCGATTTTAATCGAGCCAATCAAAATTTTTACGCAAGACCCGACAAAATTTTATACTTCAATAGTGATTTCGACATTCAAAATATGTGGAGGCAAATTCGTTTTCCCTATGTCAAATGACTTTACTTTCTTTTCTTTTCTACATGGGCAACTTTTGCAAGTATAGTGCGTGACAATAAAGTTTGACGAGGACCCATGTCGTCGTTTGGTCCTCAATTATGCATAGTCTGATCACATATGCATAATTCAGGAAGAACCACGTTGTGTCGAAAAAATCGTCACCCCAAAAATTTGATTTGAATCAACTTTCAAGCGGAACTTTTCAAAAAGAGGATGTTTTATACCTTGACCATGGATCATCATGCAAGAAATCCTTCCTGACTCGGACACTTGAGAAGAACCTCGTGTAGATTGTCGCAATTCAAACTCCTTCCTTTCATTTCCTTGTTATCTTCGAACTCCTTCTTCGTTAGTGTCGACTTAGATGTCACCTTGACCTAACCGCGGGGAGGATTGTCGATGAGACTATTCAAAATATATATACCAAGAAGGAACTATGGGATCTAGGTCACCTAAAAGGTGGACCTGTTGCTTGTTATAGCGAGACTTAATATTCAATAGGCTTTGGTGATAAAATGTCGAGAAACTTGATACCGACACTGAGAATGGATCTTCTTAGAGTCAGGAGGCTACCAAAGCGGATGAGTGTCGGACTTAGTTAGCTCCAAAGTTGAAAGTGGGGGATGGAGAAGGCTTCTCCTACATAAAATGTGTATTACCTTTGTTATGTCGACTAATGGCGGTGAAGGAAATTTTCCTACGTTAAATGCGAAATATTCTTGTTGTATCAACCGATGGCCATGAAGAAGACTTATTTCCCCAAAACGAAAGGCTGTGGAAACATTGTTCTACGCAAGTGTTCGATCGTCAAGGATTGATGAAGAGTCTTATGCGACCCTCGACCTACAGTTGAGTGTAGTGATTCTTACTCCTTGATCGAAAGGACCCTAGTCGCGCGAAGCCAAGAGAAGGGATCATAACCCTAATGGAACCCAATGGCGACATCCATCACCATTTCCGAAAGAGGGGACAATCGAAATGGCTTACGCCTCGAGTCGAAGGGAATGAAGTTAGGAATTCAGAAGAAATCGCCTAGTGAATGTGCCTGGATTGTTTAGACTTACGTAGTCTATACGTCCGATGACCGATACGATGTATTAGGATTGAACCAATCGCGATAATCGTCCGGTGAGGGGCAATTGAAATCGTCGTCTTTAAAAGCATGGGTGTTGAATCCTTGATGCTCGAATAGATCTTGTTGATCTTTTATGTTTAGTTGCGAGAGCACCGCCGTCGAATTTCGTAAAAATGTGTCTTCTATGTGTTTCATTGTTTGCTATATGTGGCCGTTTATGTCGCCACTTCTATGTGATTGTTTAATATGATTTGGATCGGATAGGTACGCCTACCCAAGGTTTATTTATTGAGATGGCTTGACTATTTAGCAAGCATGGTATTGTTGGTTAGGACTTAACCGTGATTAAGTCGGAACTATTGTCGATCATGGCTTGATGATTAATAAGCATGGTCATTGTTGATTAGGACTTAGCAGTGATTAAGTCAGAATTATCGTCGGAATGGCTTGACTATTTAGCAAGCATGGTATAATGTGACTTGGATCAGAGGGGTACGCCTACCCACGTATTGTCTAATAATGTGATGAGTCGCAATTATAAGCGAGCTTGATGAAATGCCTAAGCAAAGCTAGGCTGGAATGTGAAGTCATTATGAGATAACGAATATGTGATTATGTGATTATGTGTAAATAATGTTATAGTGCGTCCGATGGAGTTATGGGTACTCCGAGTTGTTTCCGCAACCGGCTATGTCTTCTTTTAATGAGACCGGTTTGGCGATGTGTGTTTTGTTTTGATCGGTATGACTTCCATTTAGGTTTCAATTGGTCTTTTGTTTTGAAAATTTTGAATGCGACTGAGGTCGTATAACCGTTGCGTGAGAACGTGCGAATCCGTTAGGGAATGAGGTTCCTCACTTCGTTGCGAGTGAATTTGGGGACGAATGAGTTGAATTGAGCATTGAGACGGCGCTCCCTTAAGGTGGGTAGAATGTAACAATCCGAGTTTTAGACCGACGTTTATCCCAAGCCGCGATTTATTTCCTATTTGTGAATTTAGAATAATTATTTTATTTTCGTCATTTTTGGTCGTCTCGGCAAAAATCATCGTTTTTGGGCTATGTCGCAAGCCATGTTTAAGATTTTATTTAATTACGTGGTATAGAAGTTTTAACGTCTCATATTTTATTCCGGAAGCTAATTATTTTATTTTAGTATTTTACGACCCCGTTCTTCTCGTTTAGCCGAAACCGAGTCAAAACTTTATTTTTACGTGATCTAATATTTTATTAAATTTCCTAGCGCAAATAAAGTGTAAAAGTTTGACAAAAAATATATTTACGAAACCAAACACCCGAGCCATTTTGGCTGGTTACAATAAGCCAAACAAACACCTATGTGTCAATTTTTAAACTTTGAAAAGTGGTGGGGACTAAAGATGTCAATTACCCAAAGTTATCCACCTATATAAACTAAAATACACACACCTACTCCCATTTTAACAAGTAAAATTTTTGCTCATTCCTTCCTTTTCTCTCTAGTCGACGCACCACTATCACCACCATAAGACCACCATAAACTTACATGCATCACGATCTACCTTCATATTCTTAATCCTCATACAAAACTAAACATATCCCCACAAAAATTTTCGACATGCATTAAGTTTTTCTCAAAATTTTGATTGAGCTAGTTTCATGAGTTTTTGATTAAAAAAATCAAGTTGGGTAATATATATATATAAGTATTTTGGAGCATTTATGTTGATTAAAAAAGTAAAGAAATGGTTGTAAGTATTTTTAAGCTACTATTAAAAAGGTCAAGAAGGAGTCGAGTTTGAGTTTGGATCTTGTTCATACTTATTGTTGTAAGTATTTTTAAGCTACTATTAATTTTATTTTTATTTGATCTTGTGTTTTTGATGTTGCATGTTATGGATCCACACATGTATGGGTTAGATTTGTTGATTAGAAGTGTTTGGATGATTTGATCGAGTATAGATGACGGAGATATGTTAGTTAAGAGTATTTTTGAAGTGGTTGTGAAGTGAAAATGAAGTTTTGATGGGTTTCGAAATGGGTAAATTCGAGCAGAAAGTTTGGCACGGATTTTGAGGGTCGAGAAAATATAAAAACTGATTTTTAATTTAAAAATATGATAGAGCTTATTTTTACGAACGTTTCGGTATAAAGTGGGTCTCGTAACTCTTAAAAACGAAGTTTGTACGGACAAAAGAAGTTTAGAAAATTCATGTCGAAAAACTCAGCTTTTAATAAAAAATAGAGTTAGGTACATTTTTGGTCCTTGTGGTTTGGTGCATTTTCTCACTTTTGGTCCAAAAATAAAAAAAGGTTTGGTTTTGGTTTAAAACACATAGTTTCGTTCCACTTTTGGTCCAAAAGACATAGTTTCGTTACACTTTTGGTCCAAAAGACATAGTTTCGTTTCACTTTTAGTCCAAAAATTTTAGTGCAAATTCACGGGATTGGACTAAAAGTGGACCGAAACTATGTTTTTGGACCAAAAGTGAACCTTTTTTGAATTTTGGACCAAAAGTGAACTCGCACCAAACCACAAGGACCAAAAATGTACTTAACTCTAAAAAATACTTGTTGTGCAGAAATTTAAACGGTCGTTTTGAGCACTTGCGAGCCCGTTTTAGCCATCCGGCGAAACACGAAAGTTGTCCGGAACGACGTTTCGCTTTTACGATGTAAATTTTAGAGTCTAACGATTTAAAATGAATAAATTAGACCAAACCAAAGATTTGAAAATAAAAGTATTTTCTATTAGTGTGCAGAAAATTAAAGGGGCAAAACGGTCATTTTCTAGTCCGTTTCGGCCTTGCGCCGAAACACGAAAGTTTTTCGGAATTTTATTCTACATGTCCGATAAAAAATGCTAAGGTTGAAAATAATTTGAGTCAAGTCAATGACTAGGAAAGTACGTATATAAAAAGTCAAAGTAAAAGTCAAACGATGGTTTAAAGGTGTCGTTTAGATGTCGTAAGCGTATTCGGATTAATAAAAATAAAAGAAATATTATTTCAAGGTCAAACATTATTTTTGAGGACGTCGGTCGCTTCTAAAATTGGAAACTCTATAAATAGAAACTTTCATATATATATATATATATATATATATATACGAAATGTAACGTCGGGGTTGTAATTAAATAGTTAGGCATTGATGTATTGGAGATTGATGAAATAAGGAAATATTTCTTGTATTAATACAACCGGACTTTCTAAAAACGGTAACTTTCTTAAAATAGTAACTTTCTAAAAATAGAAACTTTTCAAAAATAGAAAGTTTTCAAAAGAGTAACGCAACTTAGTTAAAAAGGAAAATCTTGGATTCTAACCATTTAATAGATAAGGATTAGGGGCGTAGGTGTGGATCTCATAGCATGTTACTTTATATATATAAGTATATATGTGTTGCGACGATCGTAAGAGTCGATGGTACTCTAGTATTTCTCTAATTGCGCGACATGATTCTAGGTCGCAGCTGAGCTATTTATTTGTTGATATTCCATAATTGTGCATTGTTAATCTTCATCTTCAATCAAGGTGAGTTCATAGCCTCGCTTTTAAATATTTTGAATGTTTTATAAACCCGCGAGGATGATACATGCTTGTTTTAAAAATGAGAACACAGGTGATTTTTACTGTAAGCTGGAACAGTTTTTGATATTATCTGCATGAGTCGCTATTGCTAAAGTCCCTAATATCGTAAACCGTTAACTTACGCCTTCGGGGTAAGACGCTTGTACATTAAATAGATCTATTGGGTTTGACAACCCCGTCCGGGGTATGGATCCTATGGTGAACACCCTGTCAAACGGACGTTTTGTATGAAGACGAGTAGGTATGTGACAATGATACCTTGTTTCGGGGCAAATTTATGAGCATATGAAAAGATATATGTTGTGTCAAAGTGTCGGTGTCACGAGCTCAATGCCATAATGGATCGAAAAGTTTTGCTATATGCTTACAAGATTTTGCTACTTGGCTTGTGTTCCGCTTTTAATTATAAACTATATGAATTCACTTAACTTTTTTGACGTTTTTAGCATGATTATCCCAGGTGATTATGAAGTGCTTGCTTGGATGGGAATGGTGCGTGGATATCAAGGATCGGGACTCGGTGAACAATTCACATTCGATAAAAGAATTTTTGATAAATCGAGTCGTGTTGTAACTTATTTAGAGTTAATTTTCCGAAACTGTTTGGGGACCTATGTACTCTGATCTTTTAATAAAATCGAATGTGATACTTATTTTAAAAATGTCTCTTTTGAGGTTGTTTTCTGTAACTCGTGTGTATGAACTATGAAGTAGCATCTCAATATTGTATTCCGCTGCGTTCCGAATTTTGAGGGTGTTACACTAGGTGTCATTGGGAGTAGATCCCTTTCGAGCTCGAAGGGAAGGCTTTCGAGCCGAATCGGAAGGTACGTCATCATCCCCTTTCCAGTAAGCATATCCTTGGCACTTGTGAAGGATGTGCGACTGTTATACTTGTTCCCAAGACATACGTGAATAGTCTTGGGTCCTCAGATATTTAAATGCAAGTTTTCACCAATGAACGTTCTTTGTCGTTAGTCCAAGTTGTACGTGTTATGACGATTTTTTTAGCTTTATTAGCCTAACATTTTACTTTTTTTTAGAGGAAAAGGCTCAGTTTCATGCGTTGGTGCTGATTGTGGTAGCATTTTATTAGCGAATCTTGTAAATTGTGGGTATTCTTATTGAATTTGAAGTAATGCGAGTTGTTATAATATTCTTTGAACATTTGTGGAACTTGAGAAGAATATGACGTGTCAAATGTGAGGAATAGTGTGGATTATGAAGAACTTGAATTAACATATGATCGTGTAGTGGGTTGTGAAGAAGTCGAATTATCGGACAAATGTTGATTTTGAGCAAGCGATGGTAACTTGTTGAGCTATTCATTACCTTGGTTATTAATTATATACATATACTATCGGTGTGTTTGGATAAGGGCTTATAGGGGCTTATTAGGGCTTAGGCTTTTAAAATAAGTCGGCTTATAAAATAAGCCCCGTTTGTCACGCGGGCTTATGAAGTCATAAGCCTCTATAAGCCCCAGCCCCATAAAAGGGGCTAAAAACTTTAGCCCGAGGCTTATGAACCAAAAATTTCTTATATACCCTTAAAAATATCTATCATACACCAAAAATTTATTTAATTATGTCATTTTTAGTAATTTTACAATAATAAGCCTCAGCCTTAGCCCATCTGCCAAACAAGTTTAAAAAAATACAAATTTTAATTTCGGCTTATAATATAAGCCCCAGCCCTAGGGGTGAGCATGGTGCGGTTCGGTGCGGATTTTGACCAAAACCGAACCACATCCGCAATTGCGGTTTTTATAAAAGTGGAAACCGAAACCATGCGGTTTTTGCGGTTTCGGTTTTTGTGGTTTTCGGTTTTTAGTGCGGGTTTTTGCGGTTTTAACCGCACCACACCGCATTTAGTCATCTTGTAATTTTGGGCTTGAACCCAATATAATTTTGGGCTTAATGTGAACACATTTTCACCAACAATGCATATAATAAATTATCAGTAACTAAAAGAAACAAGATGATGAATCGATGATAAGTTGCGTTGTTGATTAAAGGCTAAAAAGACTAAAAGCAAACGATTACTAGTTTACAAGTTACATGTAGGGGCATAATTCAAAATTACATGCACTGTTAGAGTGTTAGGTGATCAACATAATCAAAAGCTTGAAAACATCACACTTCATCGCTTGCTTTTTGTCTTCTTGGTCTTTCCATTAGTTCAAATCTTCATTCATTGGAGACTCATTGTATAGTTTTTTTCCGGTTGAAAAGATCTCTACATACAACAGGAGTAAAAAAAACACTAAACATAAAAGGAGTATTTGGTTGTATGTTTCAAGTTCAATTTTAGCCAAATTCTAAATTTGGTTAAATTCAAAACTATATCTCAGAATAATAAAAGAAGTATAGATTGCATTTACCTTCTGGGGGATATGTTATCCATTTAAACTAATTTGATTCAGTCACTACTAACTGAGACACCAAATTTAAGTTCTTCCACTTAATTGATATCTACACTTAATTGATTAGTAAATTAAAGATACTATATAACTGTATATATTAATTCTTACCAAGTTCAATTTTAGCCAAATTCTCCACGAGGTCTTCGAGTTGTTGGGCATTAACTTGCATATCTTCCACATCAGCCGGTGTGGACCGTAACCAATCTTGAGTGCAAAGTAAAGCTTCCGCGGTTTTTGGGGTAAGAGAGCTTCTAAACTTATCAATAACCCTACCACCGGTACTGAATGCCGACTCCGAGGCAACTGTGGAGATTGGCATTGCTAAAACATGCCTAGCTACTTGAGATAGTATAGGAAATTTTTCTGAATTTTGTTTCCACCAACCTAAGACATCAAATTTCTCATCCCTTTTTTCAGTCCCATCACGTAAATAGATATCAACTTCAGTATTCTTGATCCCTTCTCGTTTTTCCATATACTTTCCAAAACCACTCTCAATGTCCACTTTCAAGCGACTAGCAACACAAGTATAAGGAGTAGAAGATGAAGCAACGGGTGTGTTTTGATCTTTTTCCTTGTCTGATTTCATCTTGTAATGTTTATACAACTCGGTTAAAGTAGATTTCACACGTTTCACAACTTGCCCTCTTTTAGAAAGGTCCTCATCATCACTTTCAAACATTTCCTCCTCGCTTTCTTCAGGTTCACCATAAATCAATCCCAAACAGTATTTAAGATAATACAACTTGTTTCGCGGATCTAAAACCAATGCAACATGCAATAAAAAGTTCATGTTATCCAAATTATCCCAATACTTGTCATACTTATCTTTCATTGACAAGGCCATTTTTTTCTTTTTTTCGTCGGCATGTTCACACATTTGTGATATTGTTGCGTGCATTGTGACAAGCTCACCAAAAAAATAAATAGCTGTAACATACTTAGAACCTGATATCTTTGTGACACTAAAAAAGATCCTCAAATACTCCATGATTGACCTATTTATTTAAAAAAACAGGTTAACAAATTATGTTATTTATATATCATGTTTGAATAGAAAGAAATATAGGTAATACTATCCTCGCCATCATCCTCAACTTCATTACGAAAGTAAGATCGATAGTTGGGATCGATAACTTGGAGCCTGCAAACACGAAGCAAGCACTGTTACACAACAGTCAAGTAACTAGCTATGATTTATAAATTATAACAAGTAACTAAGTACTGTTATGATTTATATTTGAATTTTTATTAACCAAGTAACTAGCTAAGTATATTATTATCTTACAATCCAACTATCCAAGTCTACTGTTATATAACCAAGTAAGATGTTTACATTCAAGTTTACACTAAATTTCTAACAAGTAATATGATATAACCAATTTATAAGCTACTGGTATACAACAAAGATCTACTATAATGTGTTTTACTAAGTACCAACTAACATTTATCTATGATATAAGTACCAACTAAGTTATAAGCTACTGATATATCTTTACATTAAAGTTTTACCTATCAAATGCGGACTGAAACTTCAACGCTGTTTCGAGCATTAGAAATGTGGAATTCCATCGCGTATCTACATCAAGACATGGTTTCCTTC
>BQNB010129917.1:0-19031 GCA_026074375.1 Tanacetum coccineum | reverse complement strand
ATACGTAGATCACCTACCTTTTCTTCATTCCTTTAACCTATACATTCGAAGTACCTATCCTCTTGTCTTGCCTACTTCTCACCTCTCATGACCTTTTCTAAACTATCCAAGAAATAAACAATCACCTTTACCTTTATTTTATCTTCTCCTCAAACCTATATACTCAGAGCACCTATCTTCTTCTCATTCCTCTAACTTATATACCCGGAGCACATAATACCTTTTTGCTTCGACAAAAGGGGGAGAAGGTAGTGTAAACGAGTAACTTTTAAACTTTACTATGTGTTATAGTTTACATAGTTTGTCATTATCAAAAAGGGGGAGATTGTTAGTGCAAATATTATGATATTTAATCTATATGATCTCTTTATGTTTTGGTGATGACAAACATGTAACTTGTAATACATAAGTTAAGTGCACAAGTTACTCGTAATCACAAATTATCAATGCATACTCGCATCCACATCTCTCGACGTCTCAAGTCTACATCAACACCGACATTTGTTTGCATCCGACGTAAATCACATAAGGTATGTACAAACAACATTAAACTTGTAGGATGATCAAAGAAATAAGTTTTTGTCTTAAACATTACATTTTTATAAATGTAACAAAACAATTTCTCAAAAATTAATTAGGCAAATTATTTTTGAATTATAAAGAAATGTTTTATGTAGTAATTATTTCAAAATTCAAATCTAGCCATTTCCCCCCCAAAACATGTGTCACTTTCACCAGACAAGTTTGACACCACAAAAAGACAAAAAACAGAAACGTCTGTCAGGGCGGTCCCTTAAATAGGCCGGCGACCCCCTTAATTATCCTGCGGCCCCCTAATATATCTGGGACCGCCGTTTTCTGACAGACTATTTTTTTAGCTCCTATAAATAGTGGGTCACCTCCAACTAATTTTACAACCCTTTTTGCATGAATTTCTCTCAGTTCTTTCTCTCTCTAGATCTTACTAAATCTCTCTAAATCTTTGATCATTTAACTTGTTTAATCTTGTTTAAATGTGATCCAATCTTCTACTCTTTCCTTCTTCCCTCAAGTGCAAGAGAAGAACTTCGGTCATCTTCAAGATCCGAAGTTATGTAGTCTAGTTAGTCCATTTGTAACATTTGTTACATATAGATCGAGTCTATGTCTTCCAATCTTTAGTAGTGTGTAGATCCAAATGATGTATATATTTGGATGGGTTTATTGTGGGTTGGTTAGTATTTTGGGCCTTAAAATACATTAGTGTAGTGGTAGATTGGTTCTACCCGAAGAAGGACTCGACATTTAGCTTAGTGTCGGAAAATAATGTAAGCATTGGTATAAGGTTTTCTTTGCTAAAAGGGAGCTTGTTGATTAGTAAAGTAACTCTCGAGTTGGATAGTCGAGGAGTGGAGTAGGGCGAAGAGGAGCTTCGTGACCGAACCACTATAAATCATCGTGTCGGTTTGTATTTTCTTTTACCTTTCTCTGTCACGGTTGTGTAGCTCTTTGTAGTAACATTGTGAGTGTGGATATATTGGTAGAATATGCACTAGTTATTGTAAATCTATTATCTACACTTCTCATATTGCGTCAAACTTGATTGGTGATTTGATACAAATGATCTAGTCCAAAAACCTCTTCTGGAGGCGGTCCCTTTAAATAGGGCGGCCCCTGATGTACTAGGCGGCCCCCATATATTTATAGGATCGTCGACAAAGAGTGATTTAATAATTGATACAAAAGATTTAAAGTTTTTAAAAGGAAACGTATTCACCCCCCTCTACGGTTTCCACACACATTTTTTAATCATATATTTTAATCACATCTTCTCCCCTTATCAAAAATATTAAATCTTTTGATATTTTGGATATCAATTGATTCAAATATAACTGCTTTTGAGGAAAAAATGTCTAATTATTAACAAACCGTATTAGGAACGTTTTTAATGCTCCCCCTCAAATTATAAGGGTATTATATGGTGTTTGAGTATGTTAATTTAATTTTTTTTGAATTTACTAAGAAATTCTTGAAAATTCATACTCAAACACTATATATGCCTAATTTTTAAGTCTACACTATACATTTATATATTCACAAGATTATTATGTACGAGGTTTGACCTGAATGATGAGAACATCATATGATAGAATCATATGGTTCTTTTGTAGCAGCCGTAGGTCTTCCCCGTAGTCTCTCTTAAGAAGTTGTCTTAGCTTCCCCTAAAATCAGCAATCCTTTCTTGGGTAGATTCAAAGCTTTCTTGCAAGCTGCCTCAAGTATCCTTGATGTAAAAAGCCTAAATATCCGAAGTACATAATTAATTCAAAACCGTAACACCAAAGTCAATTAAGTCCTTGATTTCCGCATTTCTCCTTATATGATATAGATGATATAAATTGAAACACCAAAGTCAACTAAGTCCTGGATGTCACAATTATTCCCTCTAAGTAGTCGAAATGATAACACCTAAGTCAACTAAGTCCCAAATGTACTCATTTCTTTCTACAGAATACTGACTATCTTAAAGAATCATCATACTTATCAAACCTCTGTGTACCTCTTTTGTCAACTAATTCTACTCTCTTTAAAAAATAAGCTTAGTAATTAACCGTTTGAGGAAGCATTTCTTGAATCAGTAACCAATCTTCTCATGTTTAGAATAAATCTTCTTACAACACTTCCCCCTGGTATCTCAAATGATTCATACTAAAAATAATAAGATATCTCTTCCCCCATGTAGATGAAATAGTGCACCCGAAAGAAACAAGTTAAAACACTGATTTTCTCTGTGGTTGTGACATTTGTCTTCTTGGAATGACCTAAAATGAGAATAGGGTATGAATTCTATCACGTGTACCCATTATCTTTCTTGTATATCTATTCCTTCCCCCTTGCTGGTTTTGATACCTCGGAATCAGCAAAACCTAGTACGCAAATTTACTAGAGATCGTGTCTGAAGAATTGATAAGCTTTAATCTATCCTGTGAGAATAAATCATCAAGGCTTTTAAAACTATGAAAGTATTTCCAAGCATTCCTAAGTCTTTTACAAACTGTGAGGTATATTAATACATTAGTATTTAAGTAAAAGAAATTGTATTTTTTTAAACTTTGCTTGTGCTTGCATTGTTCTAACACACACATAATTATATTCTTTTTATAAACATATAGTATTTTACAAAAGATGTGTGTTGTATTAAAATGGTTAGAAAAATCATTCATACACTAATAAAATGTCAAAAACTATGCATACTATGCATAACAACAAATAGTTTTTCGCACAAGCAAAACATATGACAATCCAGAAGTAAGAAATTAACTTGTCATTATTCATCAACCTCACACTTACAACTAGTCTTAGGATTAATGGAACACACTATGAAAATCTTTATTTGTCTTCTTTTAAAAGAGTGTTCGTGAGGGTCAAGAAAGATTTCGAATATATATCAACTCATTATTCAAACTATGATTGATATTATTATCGAATCTAATTGACAAGTTTTCGAGTATGGACAAGAAATCGGATTTTTATTTGTCTAGCTTTAAGATTATATCAAAATATAACAAGAGATATTATCTTAAACCTACATACTCAATCACACTTGATTGATATGAAAATAACGACATCCTCTTCCAAGACGATAAGAATATGCATCGGATCATAACTCACACTTGTGTAGATGATGTCATATTGAGTCTACTTGTCCAATAGTTGTGTTCCAAATATTTGGCAAATATATGCATAAAATACACAATGAAGTAGGATTGACGACTTGAATATTTCATCGGAAATACTCAAGTATTTTACCTTGCAATGCAATTGGTAAAGTCGTTGTTTTCGAAAAGCCAAACATGAGCAAATACACAACATATGTAACTTTGCTCAAACAATTCAAAAGCACAACTCAAAACTCAAACTATCTTCTTATCAAAACTCTCTCTTACTTTACCAAATAAGCATAATATTTCTTCCTCACCAAATGAGAACCCTTTAACCATCTAAGGTTAGGATTAGGAAGAATTGAACATATTCCACAAACCATTATCGTGCTTCTTTCAATAAGTGATTGTAAGAGGATTTTGAATATGAAGATGATTATTATTCAAACGATAATCAATCTCATCATTCAATCTAATTACAAAATTGGATTATGAACATGAAATCAAGACTATGATTTATCTAGATCATAAAAATATCAATCAAATAACCATAGATATTTTTCCGAGTCTACATGTTTAACCATCCACGGTTATTACATGAAATCAGGAAGTTGATTGTAAGACAACAAGATTAGTCATCAAATTGCAACTTACACTTGCAATGAAGATGCCTCATTGAGTCTAAAGTGTTCAAATATTGTGTTATTAGCTATGGTCAAATTATACATGCTAAACTTAACACACTCTGAGTAGGATTGACGACTTATAAATTTCCATCAGGAAACTCATAAGTACTCCAACTTGATGAGCAAGACTTGGATGTCATTTCCGAAAACTCAAATTGAGAACTCTCATAACTTATATAAGATTCTCCTAATAACCTAATGTCAACACCATCTCCCAAACAATAAGAAAATGATCCTTGTTCAAATTTGGCACCTCCACGGATCGATGGATCCTTTGTCTTAGAATTATCTTTAGTTTGGGTAAATCCGCCCTATGGCATTAGATTTAAAACATCTTCCTCTTATGAATCACTTTCTTAAAAGTCCAACATACATGTAACTATCCTTTAGTAAATCATCATTATTTATACAAAGAAACATTCACAAGATCTATTAAGGTAAATAACCTTAATTGGATTCTTCATTAACACATGCAAAGGTGCATTCTTTGAACACTCTCAATATAGAGCATTACACATTATCACTTTTAAGCATACTCCTAGGTCCTCAATAGAACATTCTTTCTTATAGCTACAACACTTGCTTTGCACTCTCATTCAACTTAGAATTCCACACATCTTGATTAGGATTATGTGAACCAAAATTAAAGTACATTAGTTGATTCATAGTAGGCCTTGTATGAAAATACAATACAAATTTTATCTTTGCTACACTTCATTAGGCAAATATAGGATTTCTATTTTGTCTAAACATGAGAATGACTACTGGAGAATCTATTGCACTAGAAATTCAATTTGACCTAACGGTTAAATTGCTTCCAAGAGTGAAGTTGGGTTCGGTGTATAACCTGTAAAAATGGTCGTGTTTAGCCTGAATTGAGCACCACAGTGATAATCTAATATTCATTCTCTAATTTGACTAAATGACTCCTCCTAAATATTCCTAATGATAGTCTACATCGCTAAACTTTGTATCTCATTAGGAGTGCATACTAAGCAAGTAGATATTATATTTCTTCTTAGTCAATCTAGACTACTTGCATCTCACATATGTGCTTTGAAGTTTCATGATGATAACGTGCTCTCATGTAATGCAATTATATGCTTTCATGTTTATCTTAATGCTCAATGTTTATTTGCTTAACTATTGAATGCATGTTTGTTGTAAAAGCGATTTGCTTTTTCTAAGCCAATTTTAGATAAAATATTCCTTAGTTTATCTAAATAACACATGCTCCTAAGTGCTAAATGCTAACATGTTTTACATGATGATTGCATTTAAAATTATAGAATGTTTTGTATGTGTTATTTTAACATGACTTACATGTTAATTGTGCAACTATACTATGTTAGTTTAATGTATGACAATTAAATATTAAATGTCATATATTTTTTACACATTAATCTTGGTTTTTATTGTGTTGATGCATGCTTAGATAAACTTGCATGCTTAATCCTGATATATCTAATGCATCTGGTATAATAATTTTGTGTTCACACTAAATAATTATTCTTCGCGTCCGTGTCACAAAATCTAAAAAGTCAAAGAGTCGCAGAAATGTCTTAAATCTCTTATAGCCTTCCCTGTCACACACTTCTTTGATCATCATCTTGCTTTCTTCTAAATCATCCACTCTTTCGTCAAGAAAAAGTTAGATACAAATCTAACACTCCTCCAAGTAGGTTTGACAACTTAAATATTTCATCCGAAATATTCAAGTATCTTTAACTTGCGATCGCAAACGTTAAAGGTCATATCCGAAAATCCCTATTCAAGACTTGTAACTACTTAATAAAACGCTGACAACTCCTTTTCTCTTCGACGAAAACATCTTTCTCATCGACGAAAACATTCTTTCTCTTCGACGAAAACATTCTCTCTCTTCGACGAAAACATTCTTTTCTCTTAGACGAAAACATTCTTTCTCTTCGACGAAACATTCTTTCTCTTCAACGAAAACATCCTTTCTCTCTGATGAAAACATTTTTTATTCGACGAAAACGTTATCTCTCTTCGACGAAAACACTCTTTGTCTTTCGATCACACCTCTTCCTTCTCACTCAACCACGCCTCTTCAACCATAGAGATGGCTAATCTCTTTCCTCCACTATTTCTGCTACCACCTTTAAGACAACCGTATACCTCGTCTTATGATTGTTCTATGAATATTTGCAATGCTCAGGAAGAGCTACATAACTTTTCGAGTACAGTTTATCGTACGCAAACAATCATCCGTCTTGACATTGTCAAGCTCGTCGTCTCTATCTTCGTTTGTTTTCTTCTTATTATTATTATTATTTTATTTTTTAGTTTTTTTCGCGTACGAAACACACCGAAGATATGTCACCATTTCTTTCGGGACAATGTCCAAAAGGAAACATCTCCATCGAAAAGGTTGCGTCTGAAGATAACATCGCCGACATTCTTTCTTTACCCCTCAAGCGTGAGTCGTTAAATTATCTTCGTCAAGGTTTAGGAATGATGGAACACATTCCATAAATCGTTCTCTTCTTTTCTTCTAGTTTCGATTCTAGTCCGTGTTCCATTCCGTGTCGTGACAACTTAACTACTTCATCCGAAGTACTTTAAGTATTTTTAATTAGCGAAATGCAAATTAAAATGTCACTCTTTTTGAAAAATTCATCAATTTCCCAAACATCCCTCATGTTGGCGGTCCGGCGGCCCCCAGATATATCTGGGACCGCCGGCAGTAGCTTGTAATACCATTCATTTTTTCCATAACCTAACACTTCCTCTCTTCTGCTACGAGTTGACGTCTACTCCACACCCAAACCTATACCCAATATCTCTCTATAGATCAATGGGTCATCCTCATATCCCAACACTCATAAGCATCATTGCTTATGTTTTTCAAGAGTCAAGTGAATTTCATAATGAAATACGTCTATCAAACACATTCCTTACAATCGATAGACTTACAATCCATCACTTCATAATAAATCCCCTCACATACAAACCTTGGTCCTCACATCTTACATACGTCTTGTCTCAAATTCATAGACGATTCTTCTCACTCCTAAATGTTTCTTTACTCTTCTAGTAGTCGTTTCACTTCTGATAGTTTTTCTACTTCTAAAAATTTATCTTCTCACTTCTAAACGTTCCTTTTTTACTTCTAATGAGTCTCCTCATCTCTAACGTTTCTTCTCACTTCTATACGTTTCTTCTCTCTTCTAATAGTCTTGTTACTATTAGAATTCCTCCTATATCCCTTGACAACTTAATTATTTCATCCGAAATATTTAAGTAATTTGTGAAATGCAAATGTTACTCATTATTTTTTACTCCCTTCGCAAAACTTTCCACTTTCTAGAAAGTGAAGAACATAAAGAAGATATTAAATCTTCAAGTGTTTATTGAGTCACATATTGTTGAGATCTCGTCATTATATTAATTCCACCATAAATAACTACCACCTCATTCACATCCCACTTTATTACCTCACATTGTCAACCAACAAACACACCAAGCAAACCTTTTAAAATCCCAACCATCCACCTTTGTCTCGATAGGATCATATGCACATCAATTGTTAGTGAAAATGATATATAAATCTTTTCTATCAACCTCTCGTCAACACGTTCCTTCTTTAATATCGCTCATCCTTTCCCACTTTTCGGCTCTATGGAATCATTTTCATTCACATCCAACATGACATCGTCTCCATCCTCGTCTTATTTTTTCTTTGTTATTCATTTTAGATTATATATATATATATATATATATATATATATATAATTATATATATATATATAGAATAATATATATATATATATATATATATTTATTGACATATTTTGCCATGATATTAAGTTTTATTCGTCTACTTTTAAAAGGTCATTCTCATAATATTTTTATGTCAATCAATAAACGAATCCCATTCTCATTTATTAAAAGTCGGTCTAATCTTTCTCGGTAAACATACGTCTTGATTCTTTTTATTTCATCATTTAGGTTGTTTTTAAAATAATGACTACTTGTGTCTAGTTTCTACTTCTCTTTTAAAGTGTCATACTTTAGAATAATAAAACCTAGAAGTACATGTCTAGTTCCCCGCTAATGTTTTGCTATATGTATATGTGCACTTGTCTACTAACTTTGTTTTGTAACACAACAATATCTTGATTCCTTGGTGCCCCAATCAAGGGGGAGCACACACCAAGGGGGAGCACTTGCAAGCGTTCTACTCTTTTAAATTGCATCAAACTTCTCAAACATCGATGGTAATTTATTTATGGATCCGTTATAGTCAATATACAAGGAATGTAATGAGGACGTAACGAGCAAGGGGGAGCTAGGAGATATGTGGGTAAACAACATGGAAGTTGGTTAAACCGTGATGATAGAAGACTTCACTGGAATGATGCAAGCTCACCTTTATAGGAATATAGGATCGGGGATTGTAAAATATGATGAAGGGCTCATTCATACTCCAAATACCTCACCTCATCCACTTCAAAAGCACCTCAACCTTATTTCTCATGTTTTCTTCTTATTCCTCCAACCAATATACTTGGATCACCTACCTTTCTTCATTCCTTACAACCTTACACCGTAGGACCTATCCTCTTGTCTTGCCTATTGTCTTACCTCTCATGACCTTTTCTAAACTATCCACGAAACAAACAATCCACCTCACCTTTAATTTATCCACTCCTCAAACCTATATACTCGAGCAACCTATCTTCTCTCTTCCTCTAACTTTATATACCCAGAGCACATAGCCATCTGATCTCATATTCACATAATATCAAATGCATCGCAAAAAGGGGAGAAGGGGAGTGTAAACGAGTAACTTTAAACTTTACTCTGTGTTATAATTTACGATATATGTCATCATCAAAAAGGGGAGAATTTTATATAATATTAGATAATATAATCTATAAGGATCTCTTTATGTTTTGGTGATGACAAACATGTAACTTGTAATACGTAACGTAAAGTGCGTAAGTTACTCGTAATCACAAATTATCAATCATACTCACATCCACATCTCTCGACGTTTTTTTTCACAAAAATAAATAAACACAAAATACTTTTTAATAAAAGAAATGTTTTATTTAAATATAAAATTTGAAATCTGGTTTTCCTCCCAAAATAGAAGCTTCTATACCAGATACAACCTTCCCTACAAAAAGACAAAAAGAAGGAGCGGAGTCTAGGCGGAGGCCCCCTTATAGGCCTGGCGGCCCCCTTATATATAAGGGACCGTCGGGACCGCCGTTGACAGACTGGCAGTTTTCAGCTCCTATAAATAGTGGATCACCTCCAACCATTTGAACAACCCTTTTACACGAATTTCTCTCAGTTCTTTCTCCCTCTGGATCTCACTAAATCTTTCTAAATCTTTGACCATTTAACTTGTTTAATCTTGTTTAAATGTGATCCAATCTTCTACTCTTTCCTTCTTCCCTCAAGTGCAAGAGAAGAACTTCGGTAATCTTCCAGATCCGAAGTTATGTAGCCAAGTTAGTCCATTTGTAACATTTGTTACATATAGATCGAGTCTATGTCTTCTAATCTTTAGTAGTGTGTGGATCCAAATGATGTATATATTTGGATGAGTTGATTGTGGGTTGGTTAGTATTTTAGGCCTTAAAATGGCCATAAAACATAACGGGTTTGGTTGTACCTGAAGAAGGACTCGACATCTAGCTTAGTGTCAGAAAATAATGTAAGCATTGGTATAACGTTTTCTCTGTCGAAAGGGAGCTTGTTGATTAGTGAAGTAACTCTCGAGTTGGATACTCGAGTGGAGTAAGGAAAAGAGGAGCTTTGTGACAGAACCACTATAAATCATCGTGTCGGTTTACATTTTCTTTTACCTTTCTCTTTACTTATGTCTTTACATTTATCGCTTTACTATTACACTTACATTGTGCTTATGATTGTGTGAATTATTGTTTATGTTGTGTTAGTCATTGTTAGATATTAGAAAAAGACTCGGTCACCCCGTGTATTTTACTGTTTATTATAGCTCGTAGTTTAATAGTTAATAGTACGTTTTTCGGTTTTAAGTCGGGTACTAATACCCGGTATATTGTAAGTACTATATATAGTCTCTTCCAACTTTGGAAGAGACAAGTTAGTCAAATATTCATTTACAAAGAAACACTTTCTCTCTCTAGACTATTCTCTCTCTAGAAACTAACCAGATTCAAGAATCGACCCCGTGTTATGATATAAGATATACCACAGTTTTGCTCTTTATAGTAAACATTATGAGTGTGGATATATTGGTAGAATATGCACTAGTTATTGTAAATCCATTATCGACACTTCTCATATTGCGTCAAACTTGATTGGTGATTTGATACAAATGATCTAGTCCGAAAACCTCTTCTGGAGGCGGTCCCTTTAAATAGGGCGGCCCCCTGATGTACTAGGCGGCCCCCATATATTTATGGGACCGCCGGTAGAGAGTGATTTAATAATTGATACAAAAGATTTAAAGTTTTTAAAAGGAAACGTATTCACCCCCCCCTCTACGGTTTCCACATATATGCAATTCACGTGCGACTTGGTCATCTATGTACATAAATTAGGTATACACATCTTCGATAACAATAGTTAGCTAACATGTAAATATTGCCTTAAACACATAGTGTTTGGCTAGCTTTACTACTAAGAACACACATTGATTTAATCAACCTGGCATGTAAGTTTTGGCTAGGTTCTAGTACACTAAACACCTGCTTTTCACCTATTATAAGCGTGTATAATGCACTTGATTCATGACAACTACTAACACTTTATACCTCCACTTCATTCAGAACATATTTCATAATGCTTGTTAAAAACTAATTCTGACCTGTGTTACAAATTACCCATTCTGACATAATTTCAGCAAGAAGCGGGTTCTGAGACTATTGTTTTATGAAAGTACACACTTTTACCTTTCAAACGACGTATGGCACACTTAAATCAGAGCTACGATTTATCCGATATGAATTTTTTTAAATCTGGTTTCTGCACTTTTTTACAATCTGACCTTGCTGCACTAATTTGCAATTTACACTAACTTAACTTCTAATCCAGCCAAAACTTTCTTTATAACAATTGAAGTAGACTCATAGGGCTACAATTTTTATTTAGGCATCAAGTCAATCCGATAAACAGTTTGTTCTCTACAACCCTTCAAAGTTGACTGATTTTCTACGACACTTGTCCTAAATTTAAACATCACCAAAATGACCCAAAACTAAATATAAGTTATTCTAGTCTTTACAAAACTTATATTTCAGTTTATTAAACATGTTGGGATCATTTTTCAACTGGTTTATAAGCAAATTTCATCAAATTAAGCATTAAATAAACTTGTAACAAACACCCCTTAAATTAACATAAATTTTCATAACTTTTAATCATTACATGAATTCTTTACCTAATAATGTTTTAGAAAGTTTTTAACGTATATAGAGCTTATATAAGTGTTACTATCATATTCGCTAAGGATTTTATAGCTCAAACGGACCTGAAAACACCTAAAAACCCGTTTTTAAAACTCAATCAGCTCACTTTTAACTTTGAAAATTTTCATATTTGGTCCGTCTTTGATAGAGCATATCTCCTTCATTATAATGATTCACGGTTCCACCGAAAGCTACATTTATAGGAAAAATCAAAATCTACAAGTTTTCTTTTATAAGTTTGAGCCGACTCGGACCCGAAATGAGTCAAAACAAGGTTTTAAAATCTGGACAGATTACACCCAAAACAGTTTTGAGCTGTTAAAAACATTAGTGTTTAGCCAAACTTAAAACGGTCATATCTCATTCGTTATAAGTCTGATTTTCGCGTTCTTTATACCCAAATTTGCGTATTAACGTACACTAACATAATTCTAAGGTTTTAGCTTCTCAAAATATTTTTGTGGACCCATTAAGCCACGTTTAGTTTCTGGACAGCAAGCGTATTTTTACCAAAACCTACCCAAATCAACCACAACATCAACAACACCCTTTATTCTATCCTAATCCTTTCCACAAATGATACAATCAATATAACAACTTGATTATAAGCTTAATTCTAACATAACATGATTTTTTAAACTATGTTTTCATCACAATTCAAGACTAGGGTTCATCTTATCATCAATTAGCATTAACCCCCAATTTATCTTAATCATAAATTAAAACTAAATTCAATTACTTACTTTGATTGAGGAATATAAATACTAACTTTGATGCTTCTATGATATCTCCATAACAACAATAATGACCTATACTTGTTCTTGATAACTCTTGGATTGATCTTGAGGAGAATTCTTGAGTTAGCTTAGATTGGATAAGTTTTTTTCCCCTTATAATTGCTCCTGTGAAGGACACGACACAACAAGCACGCATACACGTGTGTTTTTGTGACAAATTCCTAGACATGTGACTCATCTTAGCCCAAGGTCATAATAGTAATTTTTGCCATATAATGTAACTTTGCACCATTAGTCCATGCCATTAAGTTCTTTGCATTGTTAGTCCTTTTTTTTAACTATTTTCTCCAAATGGTCCTTATTTTTATAAAATACTAACATATAATATACATATGTAAAATAATAAAAATGCATAGAGCATGGAGACTAATATTTAGTCTAGAGTTGGGTTCACGTTTAATGTACGTTTCACTACGTACGCGGGATAACTTATCCGGTTACTCGTAAAAGTAAATTTTTATAAAAAAATTGAAATAAATAATAAATAGTAAAAGTACGAGGTTAAATAATGACCCGAAAATTACGAATTGTTACACTTGATGTAAACAAGAAACCTACAAAAGCTGATTGAGCAGAATTTTCGACTTCGGGCGCCACGATTAGGCAAGGAAAAAGCCTTCCCCGCTTTTTGCACTAATCATGAAAGTTTTAGCTACTAGAGTTGTGAATTCCAAAAAAAACATTTGTGGTCCAACTCCTTACGGTTTGTCAGAAAATCAGTTTTTAGTGGACGAAGGTCAAGCGATCAGCACTTAAAAACCATCAATCACTTGTGCAAATTCAAGGCGTATCAAGGTTTTAAGCATCAAATAAGCATACCATATTAACATGAATGCATAATAGTCATATCAAGCTTATTAACCACAAATTATATGCATGCATAATCATGGTTTGTCTATTTAAACAAGTAAATAAACATAAATAAGCAAAATCGTGCAATTTATAAACCAAGTGACACAATAAGTGTGTCGGATCGAGCAAAAACCCCAACCATATTTATTTTTCCAGATTTTAGGTGACTCTTAGGAGTCTTTTTTTCACAAAATATAACCCTAATCGGGATCACACACCAAAAGCAAGATAAATAGCATAAATATGCGTTTTTAAAGCGTTTTTACCCTTTTTTATGTAATTATATAGCTATATGAACGGCTCGTGATGCAACTGTTGGAATTAGTTATCTAATAACCTAATATTACACATAATATTCTACGAGCTACGCAGCAGAATAGGAACACATATAGCCAATATAATTAACATAAAACATAAACGGGAAAGCGTACCATATAGCAGTCAAGCTATGGAAGAACCGAAGCATCTTCAAAATACGCACGTGCATTCCATCATGCAAAAAACTAAAACCTTTCAAGTTACTAAAGGAAGTAACCTCTACGTGTATCCACAATACACGTTAACCAATATCACCCGAATGCTAGTACCTCTAGCGATAACCGAATACTAGAAGTTTGAACTTCGAATTCCCTTCCTGGGGATTCTTTGGGATGACTAAAGAGAAGAGAAAAGGAGAAGGTACAGAGATAAATGATCACAAACGATCTCCTTATATATGGGTGGAATTATCGGATTTAATTATGTCAACTTAGGCCTAATTAAACAAAAGCCCAACCTCTTCTTTTTCTTCTCTTTTGGCCGTTCACTTCACAAGCCCAAACACCCCTTGGGTTGACTTTTTGACTCTATATAATTATTATGTATATTACATATTAATTAAGGGACTTAAAGTTTATTATTCGTAAACGAACTAATTAACGACGGTTAAGTATTCTATCATTAGAGTATTAATAAATATAATAAATATACACTTATATTATTATACATATTAATAGAATGATATCTATGTACACGTGTGTGACTGATGTGCGGTCATTGAAAACTCACAAGAAGTTTTACAACTCCCTAGGCAGTGTACCTAACCGTTGTAGTGTAGTATAGGCAAGACTCGGGGGTTGTTATCGTTCTCTAGGGGAATAGGTTGGGAACGCTTGAACATAATATAAGAAAGGTCTAAGGTTTGAGAGAAGATTATTTTTGTGTTTTTATATTTTATGAAAACAAGTAAAGTTATGGTTTTGAGAGGTTTGGTTTAGTTTTTAGCTAATTAAACTAAATATAAATCTAAACTACTTTGGTGATAACTATATAATAAATGAACGTATTTACTTAATCATGCACTACTCATCAGTTTGCTTCTCCTAATCCTATTGCTTTGTCGCACTTGTGATGATATGTGTAAGGTTTCTCTAAGTCATGAACGAATTACACGAAAATCTCGTCTATGTAATATTTTGTTAAGGCAACGCACAAGTAAGGTAGTATAAAGACTATTACAAGGCCTCTAAGAGTACATTACACGCATTTAAAACATTTAAGAGGGTTCAACCATATTAGAGGTAAGGTAATATGAAGACTGTTACAGATGGTATCCTTTCTACATACTCGTGTTTCCTAGACGTCTATGCTAATTTAATATCTTATGGCTAGTTTTCTAAAGCCTAACACGCACATTCATCACAAGAAGCAATATTAAAAAGATCTACAAACTAAGTTTCATGCAATCATAAGTAAATACTAAAGGATCTAGCCTAGCATATTAAAAGGAAGTAAGAACAAGAATCAATCAAACAACACATAGACATATTGAATGATAAAAGATAAGAGATCTCACTTGATTAAAACATGTAATTAAGGCTGTTACAAGAGGGTTTTGACACCCTAAAAACGGCCTAACTAGCAGCTATAACCGTCTTCTACAAGTAGGGTTCGGTTCCTAAAAGTTACACACTTAAAAACCCTAAAACGAGTTTGTATATATTGAGAAAATAGGCCGCAATGGCGTCGCAGGTTTTCTGACGCCGTCGCTTCGCCGAATCTTCTAGGGTTTCTTTTGAGGCGGTCCTTCGGTTGGACTTTTGTAGAGAAAATTGCCACCGGCAGCGGAATTAAGAGAATCTTGATCATTATAGCTCAAAGAATTATAGAATGTGTCTAATTGGTGCATGAGTGAAAAACCATGATGAGGACACTTCCTTAGAAGTTCCTTGAAACGCTCCCAAGCTTCGGAGAAAGATTCTTGAGCAATTTGACGAAAATTCGTAATTTCGTTCCGAAGATTGGTGGTTTTAGAGGGTGGAAAGAAAAAATTTATGAACTTAGAAACTAAGTCATCCCATGTAAGAATAGAATTCGGGGGTTCTTTGTCAAGCCACGTTTTGGCAACCCCATCAAGAGAAAATGGAAAGAGAAGAAGTTTGATGGTGGTGTTAGGTACATCCGGGTACCTTTGGTTATTGGTTATGCTCTCAAAATGACGAATGTGAGCATGAGGCTCCTCATCATTACCTCCTCGAAAAATTCGATTTTGCACAAGATTAATGAGGGAGGATTTAAGTTCAAAGTTTTGAGCATTGATGAGTGGTACAACTATAGCACTTTCAAACTCCCCGGCAGCGGCGCCAAAATTGATTCAAGTTGAAAGCATAGTATATATCTCTATAGTTCAAACTTTCACTAACCAAGATACCGTAAGTAATTAATCACTTAGGAAAGTAATTAATACACGGGTCGTAAATTCCTCGAAGAAGTCGTGAATTGAGATTTGATGATAATTCGGATTCGAGTTAAGAATGGTTAAAAGATTTTTGGCTTTTGAGATTATACTACAAATTTAATAGCACAATTAAACTATAGAAATGATTAAATGAAACTAAAATCAATTAACTAACACGAAAAATTAACAAATGTGAATTAAAAATGTGAGCTAAAACAAGAATTTAAAATCTAAAGCACTTCTAATAACAAATTTAATGCCTAAAAATCACAAATTTAAAAAAGAAAATTTTAGGAAAAAGATTTGGAATTTTTTAACTATTTTTGAATTTTTTATGAATTTTTAAAGAAAAATGAATTAACAAAAATAAACTTTTTCTAAAAATTAACACTAAAATTCTACTTTTATTTTTCAAAAATACTAGATTTAAAAATAAATTTTTCACAAAAAGAATCAAAAATTTTCAACTATTTTTCTATTTTATATGATTTATCAAAGAAAAAGATATTACTTAAAACCTATTTAAATTCCTAGAAAATACAAATTAAACTGGAAAAATTAAGAAAAATGCTTTTTAACTATTTAAAAGGTGCAGAAATTTATTGGAACAAAAAGCCCTAAATTTTATAACCTAATTAAGCTCTAATTTTATCAATTAAAACTAAACCCTAATTTTTATTAAACTAAAATCAAAAATATTAAAACTATTTTACTTATCCTAAAAGTCTAGGGTAGAAAGTATAAAAGATGAAAGAAAAGGGTAGGCGGAGAAACTAGTGGAAATTTACACTACAGTTAAAACGGGTACCCCTAAACTATGGGAAAAATACAAAACAAACCCTACGCTATGGCTTATTTTTGGCTTATTGAAAAATTGAGAATTAGCAAAAACTTAAAACATGAAAGTTATAGAAGAGCTTATACTAAACAACTTTAATAAAAGCACTATCTACTTTTATCCACTGAATAAGCTAGAAAACTAACTTTTTGTTCTGCTTTACAGAAACTAGTGTTTAACTATAGATTCTAATTTTTGGCTTATTTCTAGCTTAATTCTACATGAAATTTAAAACTAAAAGAAGCTAAATGAAGATTAGGATATGTACTAAGGATATCTAGACAGAAATTAGCTAAGTGTTAACAAGTATAACAAGAAAAATGATCTTAAAAAGTGCAAGTTCAGGCTTAAACTGAGATTAAGCTTTTTCTAATAAGCTAATAGGCTGAAATCTAAATCTTAGAAACTAATATTTTGGAAATAAGCTATGCTATTGATCTTGAATCAACCTAGATAAAAGGTTTCTAAAAATTTCAACTAGAAATAAGAAAAGTCTAAAAGGAATAAGCTAGTGATCCAAAGTTCTGCCATTCAACTTTTGAAAGGAAAAATAAGCTAGTCTAAGAGCTTAAAATGAAATCTAAAATGATGAATTTTGTAAAACTCATGGACTACTAATAATGTGTAAAATTCTACTTTCTAACTTCTAATTATGAATGCTTAAAAATGATTAGACAAGTGGCTAGCAACAACAGCAGAAACTGTTGTTGCTGATGTGATTGACCAAAAACTTGAATGCAAGCTAAACTTCCACTTTAAAACTCATAAACCAGCTCAATTTATATATGTGAAACTATTTTAACCAAACTTAACTCTAAATTGCTTATGAAACACTAACTTCTCAAATCACTTTGAGCTAAGAAACTGCCCTGGTGCAAATACAAGTTTATCACACTCTAAACTTTGGAATTCAAATATCTAACTTTTAAAACCTGTTTTAAACCTTGTTATATGACCTAACTCAGCTACATGAAGTAAATTGCCAAACTAGTTTTGACTTATTGAGTCAAACAAGCCTAGATCCAAACACTCCCTTATTGAAACTGCCTAAACTATAGTGAGCTTAAAAGCTGGTTTAAAACTAAAACAGCTGAAACCTTATATCCAATCTACTTAATACTAACCTATTTAAGCCATTTAAGCTATTAAATCTATAGCTTATTAAGAAAAATAAGCTAGTTACTTAGCTAGCTTAATACACTAATATGACAGTTTTTAAGGAGAAACTAAAGTTACACAAATTTAACCTAATGAAAACTTAAAACAGCTAGAGATTAAGCCTAAACAAACATGATTAAAGAGAATTAAACAAAATTTGAATAGAAATAAGCAAAAGATAAAGCTAAAATTAAGCTAAAATGAGACTTAAGAAATGAAACCTGAGATTATTGTAGTCTCAGAACCAAAGCCACTCTTGTAGAGTGAGTGGCTTTAAAAGCATGAAACCTAATGGCACCTTGCCTCTATTCCCTGAGCTAAAAGCTCAATAAGCTAATATTAGCTTATTTCTTCATAAGCTTCCAAAATCAAACTCAATTGAACATTTTTGAACTAAATTCAACTGAAAACAGTATTTAAGAGCTTTTAACAAGTTTTAAACTGAATTTGAGCTTATTAACAAGAATAAGCTCAAATGAGCTTATTGAGAGCTTATGAAGTAAAAACGGCTTAAATTTTCATTAAAGCTGAGAATTACAAGTGCATAAAAGAAAGTAGCTTAAAGACAATTAAACTATTTTTTTAAACTACACTAAAAACTACTTAAAAACTATCTTGGCCACAATGGGCTTACAAGGCTTTTATAGCAAAAAAATAAAAATAAAAAATACAACTAGGTCTTCTCTCCCTCCTCTTCTGTTGTGCTTCTTTGAACACACATAAAAGGGGGTGTGTTTGTTGTGAGAGTGCAATTGATAGCAAATCATGGCCCTTCATTTTTCTTGAAAACTCAAGTCGACAGGTTTAAACCCTTGATTGGGTTTTGTGTGGGTTTGGATTGCCAACATGGCACATTTGTAGCTGGGAAAGGTGGTGGAGGAGGGGAGAATGGTTTGTCCATGGATTTTTT
>BQNB010129916.1:1577-19031 GCA_026074375.1 Tanacetum coccineum | reverse complement strand
TCAACACATGGTGGAGGATTAAGGTACTTATCAAACATAGGTTGAAATAATATTTCCCAATCGTTCTTTGTTGGTGGAACATACGGAGTCAAAAGTTTGGCATGAATCCTGAACTGGTTGTTCCAGGAGTCAAAAGTTTAGGCTCGGGTCCTAAAATGAATTTTTCAAAAGCCATTGCTATCAACACATCAAAATTAACATGTATAGTCTCAATAATCATTCGGGTCCTTTTGTTGTAGATTCGAAATGCTTTCTTCACGAGAGCATAACCAACAAAAATTCCAATATCAGCCTTTGGTTTCAACTTACTAAGATCTTCACCATAATTAGTAGGATAGCAGAGAGCACCAAAGAGATGAAGATATGATAAGTCAGGTTTTCGATCATGGATAAGTTCATACGGTGTTTTGTTGTGACGTTTGATGATTAATGATCGGTTTTGTGTATAGCAAGCTGTCACGATTGCCTCTGCCCACAGAAATAATGAAGCCTTTGAAAAGATCAACATGGTTCGAGCAGCTTCCACTAAAGTGCGGTTCTGTCTTTTGACAATGCCATTCTATTGTGGAGTGCGAGCAACTGATGTTTGATGTGAGATTCTGACTTCTTCATAGTAATCCCTCAGTGTCTGATTGACGAATTCGGTGCCATTATCAGTCCTGATGTTACGAACGGTTGCATTCAGACGAACTTGGATCATTTTTAGGAATTTAATTACAAACTTTGGAACTTCATCGTTTGCACGTAGAAATTTCACCCATGTAAACTGAGAAAAATCATCAACTATAACCAGTATATATTTTCTCCGATTGATACTTTGAACCCTTATTGGCCCACAAAGATCCATAAGCAGCAGATAGAGTTTTTCTTGAATGAAGTCTTCAGCTTTGGGTTTGTGGGAGTGTTTCTTGCTTTTACCAAGAGCACAGGCAGAGTACAAATGATCCTTCTGATGCTTTAGTTTTGGAAGACCTCAGACTAGACCATGTTTGGCAAGAGAATTAACATAATCAAAGTTTAAATGAGATAATCTTTGATGCCATAACCATGACTTGGTCTCTGAGGCCTTAGACAAAAGACATATAGGAGAGGAGAGCAACAATTTGTCCATAGATAAAGTGTATAAATTTGAACCCCTAGATCCCTTGAGTAGATCAACACCGTCTAAGTCACGAATGAAACATATGTGTTTGCGAAAAGCTACTTCGAGATTGAAATCAAAAAATTAACCCACGGAGAATAAGTTTTGACCTAATCCTTCAACATAATAAACCCGAGATATTGTAACGTTTACCATTTGATAGTATCCATAACCCATTATCTTAGCAATATGATTATTCCCAAATCTGACGGTACCCAAAAATTTACTAACGAAGTTGATGAGTTGAGAGCGATTTCCAGTCATATGCTTTGAGCAGCCAGAGTCCAAATACCAGAGAACAATTTGGACAACCTGCAATCGTTAAGAGAAGAAGATGAAACATCAGAAATAGTGGATCCCCAAGATTGTTTGGTTTCCTTAGAGTTAGAAGTTTTAGATTCTACAATCTTAACTTTGTTACTAGAACCTATAGATCTTATTGCTTTTGGTCTCTTGCTATACACTAAGATTCCCGAGGTTGGTGTTACTACTGGTGCAATAGTGGTTTCTTTAGGAGGCACTATTTATTCAAGGTAATCCTAGTTACAGGGCACCTATTTCCAACTATAGTGAAGGTCCTACTTGTAGGTTTCTAACTATATCCAGTTTCATTAAACACCTTGCCCGTATGTTTCCATACTTTTCTCATTTTATTTCTTTTGGATTTAGATTTTGAACGCACATTCACATCATTCACATAATCAATAATACACATATCATGATTAGTATCAAACAAACATTTGTTACATATAGCACAAATAGATTCAAACTTAGCATTTCTCACAGAATGCTTAACAAGTGTATTACTGACAGGTTTAGAAACAGAATTCATCTTATTCAAACTAAATTTAACTTTCCTAGAGTGGTCTTTTACTTTATTCTTCTGATTGATACTTGGTGGTCACGTGATCCTATTGTTCTTTGTATTGCCTGAAGGCTTTGATCCGCTAGCACTAGTATTAGGTTTTACTCCTGTAGAAGTTAACAAAGGCTTGTTAGAATCTTTAATTTTAAGAGAATCAATCTGCTTGGGAGTATTGCTTGAAGATGACAGGTTTAGCAAATCTAACTCTTTTGTCCTTGTTCATCGGTGTGACAATAACTAACTTCTCACTAGGTTTTGGTGAATTAGGGCATGTCTGAGAGACATAGACTAACAATTCCTGAACGTGTTTTGTAAACATGCAAGCAGATTCTAATAGAGGTTTACTAAGATTTTGTATTCTAGCGCGTTCTACAAATCTACGAAGAGTTTCCCTATTTTCTATAGTCTTCTTAATATAAACCTCATGGGCATCCTTATTGTTCTGAAGTCTATGAGAAATAGGTTCGATGTCTAGCTTGAACATTCCTGAAGCAATAGTGGCATTAGGTTTTGAAATCGTAGTATCGACATCATTTTTCCCTTTAAGTTTCCTTAATTCATTTTTCAATGCTGTAATCGCTAAAACCTTTTCTTGAAGTTGAGCATTTAAATCTAAATTTTCAACAGACTTTGCATTAATTTGAGCAATTAAAGAGTCACAATGTTCTTTTGATTGAACACGTGTCTTTCTAATTGAGTCAAATTGGTCTTGGTAAATTAATTTCAAATGCTCTCGTTCTTTTCTCAAATTTTCATTTTCCGAAAGTAATTTTGCCACACTATGCTCCAACTCAATGTTGATTGTTTCAATCTCATCAATGTCTTTCTTTACATTTTCCAAACTATCTTTTCCAATCAAAGATTTAATCCTATCCTTCAACTTTATTATTATCGTGTCCTTTTCTTGTGACTGAGTTTTCAATTCATTTAATTTAAATAATTGATTAAACATAGGAGCATTTTGGTTTTCACGAAAATTATCCTTTTGAAAAAAATTCTTGATTGAGTTGAGTCATTAATTCCAAAGAAATACAATGCTTTTCAAGCATTGAATAACTTTTCAAAAGTTTATCGTAAACATCTTTTTCAATCAAATCTTTTTTTTAGAAGCTCGGTCTTAAGTTCCAGACACTTATTGCATTCATTCACACATAACTTTTTCACATCACAAATGTAAACATAATTCACAGCAATATGCACAATATCTCGAGACATGATTTGTTTCAGGAGTTGATCATCATCAATGCTTAGCTGTGTAATTTGAATTTCAAAATCATTTTTGTTTACAGAACATTGATCAACAATCACTTCTATTTGGTTAAAAACAGTTTGAACTTCAGTAATTTCATCTAAAAGAGTTTTATCAAACACATTAAATTTTTCCTTTAAAACTTTTTCAAAAATGAAATTATTTTAGTTACAAAACACGCTCTGGTATGTTTAAAACCCCACGCACCAGCAGTAATAGCATCGGATGTGGTTCTCTTTTTCACAACATTGTCAAAATTGTCCAATTGATATTTTAGCTTTTTAAGACTTTCATTTACCAAACTTACCTTAGGAAGTTCACTAGGAGCCTCAACTCTAACAAGTGTATGTGACGTGCCGGGTGTTTCAGAAAAAGACAAATGTTTTAACCAGAAAGCTTGTTCTGCAGACAATTCTTTTTTAGTGACAAAACGTTTACCAAAATCTTCTTTTATCTTATTCAACTTTGAATAATCAATTGGAGAAATCTTAATTTTCTTTTCGATTGAAATCGGATAATTTTGTTTATCAAGCATCTTTGATCGACTCTCTTCTTCTAAAATCAATGTCTCTTCATCATCAATCACATAAATCATAGCATGTTCTTTAGCAATAACACTACCATCATATAATGTTGGTTGAATCCACTGAGCCTTTTTAAGATGGAACGGATTTTGTTAACCAAGAGCTTATTTGTGAGTGTCATCGTAAAAAACTTGTGGTTTTGTTAGCATATGCATTGCTTGCGTAGATCGATACATATTATAACTAATATTCTCCAGTTCTTTATTTTGTTTTTCCAAAACAATTTCTTTGTCAATGTATTTAGAATCTTTTTCTTTAGATTCTGTTTTGAAAACAGTTAATGTTTTTGATAAAGACTCCTTTTCTTTGACATTATTAGAAAGAGTTACTTTAAGTGTATCGATCTCCTGCTGAAAAGCTGCAAGCTTTGCTTTTTTATTCTGAATTAAATCATCCATTTGAGAATCTATTATTTTTTCAAGCTTATTCAAATCTACACCAAGTCTTTGTTTAAAAATGGTGACTCGTTCTTTGTATCTTTCAAGCTCAGTGGTTAATGATTCATTTACCATTTTATTTGTTTGATTTTCCTTATATAGATGAGATACATGATTAGTCATTTATTCAACCAAAGATAGCACTAATAAATAATTAGGTGCAGAAGAATTAGTATCCTGAATAACCGCATCTTGTGACTCTTGCAGATATTGAGAATACGAAATGGTATCACTATCACTATATATCTCATTATCTTGAAAATAGTCAATAAGTGTTGTTCATAATACTACATCTCTTGCACATCTTGATTAATCATATCATTCAGATAAGAATCAGAATATGGTACCTCAGAGAGAACTTCAGAATCACAGCTTGAAAGATTTGCCATTAGTTGCGCTTTAGTCGAGGATAAGTCAATACAATCCGAGTCATATGCATCCAAGTCTTCAGTCTGGAAAGCGATATTCTGAGGGATTATCTGCTAAGCAACTGGAGCTTCTGATATTCCAGGGTCTGCTAAGAATGCAAGTTGCTCTTCTTCCAATATCTGACCCACTTCTTGAGCTTCGGCTAACATCAATTTCTCCTTAAACCATGCAGCATTCCTTGGCCTTTTTGGCTGAGTACACTGTCTTGCCATATGCCCTTGTCCTTGACAATTATAACATTTCACAACTCTTGGTTGACCACCTGCAAATTTCCCTTTGAAGTAGTGGAAATTCCTCTATTTCCATTACCAACATAACTCTGAGTTTGTCTTCCCTGAACTTGTTGAACTGTGACTCTACCATCTTGAATGGTTGCTTGATTTCTAGGATTAGACAATGTTCTGAGTTGATTGTTTATGGTGGAAACCTTGATGCTACAGTAGACAGAAATGCCATTGCTTTGTTAATGCATTCAATCAGATCTTCTCCTTGTTAAAACATAGAAACAACAAGACTGAAGTCCAATTTAGGAAATTTAGCTTGAGATTGTTGTGTTACTGACAAAGATATGAATGATTGTGGAGGAACTGGTTATTGTATTGGATTGACAGGAGTGTGATGTAGTGGATGATGAATATGTGCTGCTTAAACTGGTGTGAATTGTTGAGGAGGTGGATAAATTAAAGAACCTGAATGTTGTGAAGACTGAGATGGATTGTATAGAGTTAGAGAGTTGGCTACCATATGCCAAAGGGGGGAACCGTATATAAAAAAAAAAGAGGAAAAAACAAACAACAAAAAAAAAATTATTAATGAAAAGAATATTTCATGTAACCTAATAAAAAGAAATGAGTAAAGAAAAGAGGACAAAGTAAGGGATCTAGTAATCTTTTCACGCATGATACGTACTCATTTAGTATGTCGTTCATGTTGACTGAGGTATGGCATACAACTGATCATAGTTGGTGGATACAAACTTTGTGCTAAACTTCACATCAGTGACAAAAACTTGCTCCATTCTAGTAGTCAGAGCATCAAAAAATTTAGTATTTACTTAAAACTTGTTGCATTGTATCCCAATAGTTTGGCATGTCATTGATCAGGTAAGAGAATCTCCAAGTAGTACTTCATTCAGTGTTCACCTGGAACATAAGCAACTTATCAAACAAGTTGTACAATTCTGCATTCACGTTTCTTGGTATGATAATTCAGTGGCCTTTTCATTAGTAACTGACTCTATCCCAAATATCTTAGCATGCCTATTGGATGGTTAACAAGTGCCATACACATCGGGGGGGGAAAGACGTTGGGGAAGAATGATATTGGTTGCTTGTCATCACAGTCATCTCTGAGTTGTTGTGCTTAGTGAGTTCGGAGGTATTTTCATAGGTCTAGTTTGCTTATTTTCTTCAACAGTTGGATAAACCAATGGACCATTATCGATTGAATCAAGCATCATCCTACCATGTTTCTTCCCTTTGATGAATAGATGTATACGACTTGCCCATGAACCATACATTGATTTTTCAAGCATTAAAGGACGGTTCTCAGCTCCAGCAACAATGATGTGTTCTGCTAAAGTAGTCATCTTGTTGTAATAGAAAAGTGAAATGATTAAAGAGTGATCGAACAGTGATAAAGGAGGATTGTGTTAAGAGTTGATGTTGTTGGTGATTAAGATTGATGTTCAACGGGATTTTACAAATCTTCACTAAAACCGAGAAATCCAAATATTTCACGGATTTTACAAAGTAAGACAAACCATAGAAAATAAAATATTTTTGTGATGTATGTAATGTTTCGCTTGGACAGTGTAATATTTCGCTTGTAATGTTTCGTTTGCTTGTAATGTTTCGCTTGAAATATGACGATGTAATGTTTCGCTTGAAATATGAAAATTAGATAGAGTTTCGTCTTACACAACTACGTATTTCGCTTGAACTAACAACCTGTGATAAATCGCTCACTAACATATTTTGCTTGCTAACATATTTCGCTTGCTAACATATTTCGCTTGAACATATTTCGCTTGGAATAAGAAAAATTAAGCAGAGTTTCGTTTCCTAGAAATGACATAAATCGCTTGAGGTCAACCTGTCATATTTCGCTAACATACATATTTTGCTTACACATTTTGCGTACATACATATTTCGCTAGCTTCAAACATATTTTGCTACCTTCAATACGTATTTCGCTTGCTTCAAATAAAAACGTACCTTTTCACAAAAAATCACCAAAAACTCATCCTTTTTGACGTTTTACCTTGATTTTTCTTGCATAACTAGCTATCTTAGGCCTAGATCTTGCTTAAAAACACAAACTTTAAGACTTTTAAACACAAAAATCCGAGTTTGATTTTTGAAGCACACAAAACCAAAAATAACCAAAACTAATGATCTAAACAAGATATAAACGCACACAAGCTCATGATATCACCTCATGGGGACTGATACTAATTGTAGATGTATCAAATCACTTAACAAACAAGAAAAGAAAGAAAGTTTAGAGAGAGAAAGTGGGTTGTATCACTTAGAGAGAGAAAGGAAAAGGAAAATGTATTATGTAAATAACCAAATGAACAACCAAGCCTCCCAAGGTATGGAGAGGGGTATTTATACCAATTGCATGGCCGGTCACATAAGGATGATTTATGTTGACTCGGTTAGCTTGGTAAGTTTCCAAATATTGTTGCTACGGGCTATACTATTACATATTGGTAGTGACCGATTCTTTTCCTGATTTCTAACAAACATACTCATACTTTGACATCACTTGAAAGCTGACAATCTCCCCTACTACAGATCTTTCTACTTGATATGCTTATAATCATATACTTGATGTTCTTTGAGGAAGCTCTTGATCATCAGAGCTTGCAAAAGTATGTTAGGATTCTGAAGCTTCTACAAGTTAATACTGTTGGCTCAAGATTAATACTATTAGTGAAGACTTAATGCTGTTAATGATGATTGAAGAAAAAAGTCTAAGTCTTTAGTACTGCTAGCTTTGTAGTTAGTACTGCCAGTAATAGTTAGTACTGTTAGTTAGTATTAGTACTGCTACCACGTTTTCATTATTCGGACTCTAAAGCAATTTGAAGTAAAACGACATTCCTGACAACTTTTTAGTTTTGACCGAGACCCGAAAACAGTCAGAAGGTGACTGAAATGCCCTCGCAAGATTTTAGAAACACAAAAATAATTAAATTATATTTAATTATCACGTTTTATTAAATAAAAATATTTAATAAAATACTTAGCAATTTAATTAAAAGCGTTTGTTGAGAACGCGAATATTCGAGTTGAAATCCATTTTTTCTTTTCTATTTCGGACGAGACGTAACCGGTTCATTAAATAAATAACGAATATTAATAACGAATATTTTTATAAATGTTATGAAAATATTTGTGAAATACTATCAAATAAATACTCATTTTTATCAGAAAAATGATTTGAAAAACAATGGCGCAAGTTTCATGCGTTGAATCGTCCGTTAAGTCGCTCAAACGAGTCCCGAACCGATAGTTATAAAAACTATGTTAAAAAGTTACAAAACTCACCCTAAACTATTTAATACTTGTCATTTAATTTTAAAGTTTTAATATAAATAACATTTTTATTACAAAATTTCATTTCCATCTCAAATATACACACACACATATAATAAACTCTCTCCCCTCTCCCCACCCTCCCCCACCGCCGGCCACCCTGCCGCCGCCGGCCACCACGTCGCCGCCGCCGGAAAACTTTTCCGGCGGAGTTTTCCGGTGAGCTTCAAAAAGTTTCCTCGTCACCCGATCTACCCGACCATCTACACCACTCGCCCCCACTCGCGGTTTTTCCCTCCCCCTTTCTCTCCGGCTGCTGTTCCACCGCAGCCAACACCACCATCACCGCCACCTCACCGTCGCCATCATCATCATAACCAACACCACCATTCTACCACCCACGCCACCACCACAGCCGCCACTAGAGGGTGCGTGTGGTGGTTATAGTTAGCACCAAGGGTGCGTTTCTTGGCTGGTAACACTCGAAAAGAAAAGAGGCGTGTTCGTTGGTTGTTGTTGTCACCGAGACCACCACCATAAGGTGGTGGTTCGGTCAGGTCTGCTGTCGCCACAGCCGCACCATGGCGGTGCCGGCTCGTGGTGGTTTTGAGTTTGGTTTTGTTATTCACGAAAGAGGGTGCATTGGGTTTGTGGTTTTAGCCGACTAGGGTGCGTTGGGTTCGTTGGGGTGTTCGTGTGGGATTATGACAGCTATGGGGGTGGGTTTGTTTCGGCAGCCACCACGACCCACAAGGGTGCGTGGGGTGTCGGGTCAAACCACCAGCCAAGGGTGTTTGGTTTGGGTTTAACAGCCACGAAGGGGTGCGGTTGGGTTAGAAATAGGTTAGGGGTGTTCGTGTTGGGATATAACCGAATAAGGGTGCGTTTGGTTTGATGAAATACCAAGATTTAGGTGCGTTTGGATTTAGGACAGATTTAGGGTTGTTTGGTTTGGGTGGCAGCCGCACCATATGGGTGCGTTTGGCTGTCACAAGCCCACATAGGGTGCGTTTGGCTGGTTTCCACCAGCATAGGGTGCGTTTGGTATTAAAACAACCCGCAAGGGGGCTGTTTGGTTTAAGGCAGCCAAGGGGGTGTTTGTTTGTGGGTTTGGGCATCGGTTAGGGTGCGTTTGGAGTAAAGGGCAGCCCATGAGGGGCGTTTGGGTGAGCAACATGACAATAAGGGCGCGTTTGGGTTAATTCAAATCGGTAAATAAATATATTATAAAGTTTTATAAATATTAAAACCGAATAGATATTGGTGGTTTAAGTTGGTTAAATAAATATGGTATTACTAATCGGTTTAGTTTAGATATAATAACGTATAAATGTTATATTTAGAACACGCGAACATTTGAGATAATGGAAACACGTATAAATTGCAACATATATTGAATGAGGGAAAAACGTTGAGTTTTACGAATATGGAAAACATTATATAACCGAAAATGTCATAACGAAATATATATATATTTCAATATTTAGTAACGTTTTGCTAAAACTCATATTGTTTTATAAACGGATAAAAAGGGACCAAGATTATATTTTAAAAAGATACATTAACTTGTATTATACAATAACCCGACCAATGAACAAAAACTATACCTTTACAATGAAACGAACTGTTTTAGGCACGACTCGTCGAGGAAACGAAATATAATTTATAAAATATTATTTTATATTTTATAATGATTATAAACTATTACAAACATCGGTTGTTTAATTGAATTGGTGTCAAACCAATTGGGCTAATTATTTACACCCATTTATTATATAATACTTGCAAAATATTATATACTTTTCATTAATCTTAGGATTGTTTTTATTTGTTATATAACTCACGGTATGAGATATATAAGGGTTGTTTTTCACCTAAGACATGTCTATTGTCTCAAGTTATAGAGATAAAGTTATCAATGAGGATTGTAACTCAGATGTTGAGGATGATGTGTTGAAGTGCCAACAGTTTTTGTTCTGTTAGACTAATGAGACTCAAACAGTTAAAACTAGAATTGATAAAATTGGGTGTCAAAACTTCTACAAAACTCAAGGAATTGGTTTTAAGAAATATAAAAGCTGAATGTTTTGTCTGTAAAAGGTAGTTGACCATTTGATCAAATATTGTAATTTTCATGACAAACAAGAGTCAAGAAATACCTAAGCTTGTTAAAACTGTGGTTACTAATACTGCGTCCATAGTGTGGACACAACCAGTTTGTATAATACTAAAAGGTTATTCATCAAAAAATTTCAAAAATACCTCATCTTGTGAAAGACTTTTGTTCTACCATTGGGTAGTACTAACAAGAACAGATTTGATTACTCCTATTAAGCAAAATGAGAAAAGAGCAGTTCACAAAGTTAGTACTGCTAGGCCAGTTAGTACTGATAGGCATGTTAGTATTGTTAGACCATTTGCTCCAAAAATAGCACAAACTAGTGGTGCTATTAGACCAATTTACCTAAAAATGGACAATGTAAGACCAAGAGGCTCATATTTTACCTATCTAGGGGTCTTTACTACACAAACCAGCTTTTAGACCCAAAGACTTTATAAACAAGGATGTTATACTTTTGGGGTTCAAAATATGACTACTGCTGAGACAAGAGCAGTAGTTAATACTGGTAAGGGTAAGATGGATACTGACCTTAAAAAGTCAAGGTGGGTTTGGAGGCCTAAGGGAAATTACTTGGATCATGTGTCCAAAGACAGTGGATCATTCATACTAAAAAAGGTTGAGTATGTTGACCCAAAATAGCGTCCTTTTTACTGAGTCTGAATGCCTTATCTTGTCTCCTAGCTTTAAGCTTCTTGATGAAAGTCAAGTTGTACTTAGAGCTCCTAGAAAGGATGATGTGTACAGCTTGGACTTAAAGAACATTGTTCCCTCTGGAGGTATAACTTGTTTATATGCAAATGCAACAGCAGATGAGTCTAAATTATGGCACAGGAGATTAGGTCATGTGAATTTCAAAAATATAAACAAACTTGTTAAAGGTCACCTAGTTAGAGGTTTACCTTCAAAAGTTTTTGTGAATGACCACACTTGTGTTGCCTGCAAGAAGGGTAAGCAACATAAGGCCTCCTGTAAGGCCAAGTTAGAAAGAATCATCAGAAAGCCCCTAGAATTACTTCATATGGACTTATTTGGACCTGTCTCTGTAGAAAGTATTAACAAGAAAAGGTACTGTTTGGTTGTGACTGATGATTTCAGCAGATTTAGTTGGGTATTTTTCTTAGCTACCAAGGATGAAACATCTGAAATCCTTTGTAAATTTATCATAGGCTTAGAAAACCAATTGAATCATAATGTTAAAATCATTAGATGTGATAATGGGACAGAGTTTAAGAACCATGCTATGAATGAATTCTGTGCTAAGAAAGGAATAAAAAGGGAGTTTAGTGTGGCTAGAACTCCACAGCAGAATGGTGTTGCAGAAAGGAAAAACAGGACCCTAATTGAGGCAGCTAGAACTATGTTAGCAGACTCACTTTTACCTATCCCATTTTGGGCAGAGGCAGTAAATACTGCCTGCTATGTACTGAATAGGGTATTAGTGACCAAACCTCAAAATAAGACACCTTATGAACTATTAATAGGTAACTCACCTAGTATTAGTTTTATGAGACCTTTTGGGTGCCCCTTGACCATTTTAAACACCTTAGATTCCTTGGGCAAATTTGATGGGAAATCTGATGAAGGTTATTTGCTTGGATACTCTACCACTAGTAAAGCCTTTAGAGTATACAACAAAAGGACCAAAAGGGTAGAAGAGAATCTGCACATCAATTTTCTTGAAGATCAACCAAATGTGACAGGAACTGGTCCTAATTGGATGTTTGATCTTGATTTTCTCACCAATTCAATGAACTATATTCCTGTTAGTGTAGAAAATCAGGTTAATGTGGATGCAGGTACACAAGATTCTTATGTTGCAGGTTCATCAGGAAAAGATAAAGGACCTACTCAGGAATACATACTGCTTCCACTACAACCTCATAGGACAAGGATTCCAGTAGAAGATGTTGCTCCAGCTACACATGAAAAACCTTCTGAAAGTTCTCCTAAAGACAATGATGTACAAGATTCAGAAGATGTTGCTGATAAGGAAGGACAACATCAGATGACAAAAGATGAACAAGTCTTGCATGATGAACTTGAGAAGATGATTGCTCAAGAAGTGGTTGCTAAAGCTCTGGATGATGCCATACGATAAGCTTTTGAAGAAGAAAAGAGGAATATTGCATCTTAAAAGAGGGAAGCTCAAACTACCAGTATTACCAAACTTAGTACTGGTAGGTCATCTATTAGTACTGCTACCATGCCATATGTTAGTGCTGCTAGTATTCCCACGGGTGCAAATGCTGGTGAATCATCATTTGTTTATCTTGGAGGAAAAATACCTATTGATGCATCTACTCTCCCTAATGCTGATTTACCCATTGATCCAAATATGCCTGACTTGGAAGATGATTCTGATGCATTTTCAAGTGATGGCTTATTCAATGGAGCCTATGATGATGAGAATGTAGGTGCAGTGGCTGATTTCAACAATATGGATGACACCATAAATGTCAGTCCTATTCCTATACTCAGAATTTATAAGAATCATCTAAAATCTCAAATTCTAGGAGATCCTAAGTCAGCAGTTCAAACAAGAGGAAAGATTCAAAAGGCTTCTTCAGCACAACAAGCATTGGTGAGCTACATCTCCAAACAGAATAGAACTAATCACAACTTTGTTAGCATGCTTTCTCTCCTAAGAAGAACCCAAGAACATATCACAAGCCTTACAAGATGAAAGCTGGGTTAAAGCATTGCAAATGTTCCACCTCAAGTCCATCTCTTCTAGATCATCTGGATGGATTTATTGTAGATCTTCATTATCAAGCTGTGGAATACTTGGTTGGCTAGCAAAGAAGGAATAAATCATAGCATCACTTAAATTTTCAACAGTTGTTGAGCTATCAACAGCACCCTGAGTGCTAGCAGTATTAACACCCTGAGCAGTATTAATTGCTCTAGTTGCACTGTTAGTACTGCTAGAGGACAGAAAGGCTACATTGTGTGAGTTTGTGGTTGATCTAGATGTCCCCTTAACCTCTGATTCATAACCTTTCAGGTTGTTGAAGAGGTCATCCAAACTCAATGTCTTAATCTCTAGTTTGTTCCTCCACACAATAGTATGCATAGTCCATTCTTGTGACAAACTTCTTAAGAACTTCTGATTGATGTCTTCTTGAGGGATAACTTCACCATGCATCTCTAGTTGACTAATTAGCTTTTAAAGCTTTTCATAGGTTTGCTCAATCACTTTTGTGCTGGATGCAACAAAGTTTTCATATTGTTGCTTCAGAAGATTTTTCTGAGTTTTCTTTGTAGCAGTATTACCTCCAAATCTGTTCTCAATAGCCTGCATCAGTGTCTTAGCATCCTTGTATGAGTTGAACTTTAATTGATGCTCATTAGGTAAGGCCATCAACAAAGTGCTTCTTGCCTTCAACTATGCCCTTCTTTGTGCCTTCTCTTCAACACTTATAGGAGGGATAACAGTCTCCTTACCATCAATAATTTTTGTTACTATGGGTGCATTACCATTTTATATGATCTCTCGTAGAGTGTAATCAATGCACTATAGGTACTGCTCCATCCTCATCTTCCATAGATCATACTCACCAGGTTGGAGTATGGGTAGCTTAATGGTTTGAGTAGATTGAGAATCCATTGCTTCTTGAAAAAGTAGATCTTGTGTGTAGTAAAGGTTCTTCTTATTCAAAGCTTCTCACAAGCTCTGATACCACTTGTTGATCCCAATAGAATAGATCTTGCTTAGCTTGTATAAGGCTAAGTTGTATTGAATAAATTCAAAACAACTATGATAGAAACTTTGATTGTGAATATCAAAGACTATGCGGAATCTAGTCAATGATACTAAGAAGAATTTCAATGAAACAGTAATGAATAAGATCAATAACAAACAGTTTACCAAACTTTCAGCCTCAATATAATACGAACACTCTTAATAGTGTTAGGGTTACAAAACCTTGAAGCTATGACAATTCTATGAATGACTCAATTTGATACTTTGATACATAGAATTCTATACCCTAGGACCTCCTTTTATACACCAAGGAGTCCTAATGGGATTACAATATTTTCCTAAGTTATCATGATCTTCTAAACAAATAACTTATACGTATCTTTTACAAAAATATCTCATACATATCCCATAAGCAATCTTTATCTTTTCTCTGAGCAGTCTTTATCCTTTCAGCAGTTGTAATCTTTTATACCAGCAGCATTAACTTTCAACACCAACAGTAGTAACTTTTGTACCAGCAACACTAACTGTGTACAAGCAACAATAACTACTTAGTAAGTTTTCTTCAATCTTCATCAGCAGTACAAAGTTACACTAGCAGTACTAACTTTACTCTAGCAGTACTAACATTACTAGCAATAGTAACTAGCAATAGTAATATACACTAGCAGTAGTAACTTACACTAGCAGTAGTAACTACCAGTACTAACTACTTAGCATATTTTTCATTAAGATTACTAACATCACTAATTTATGCTTAGCAGCAGTAACTAATACCTTAACAGCAGTAACTTCAAGAAGGCTTATAATCCTAACAAATATTTTATGACATATGATTAGACTCTGATTGCTTTATCCCCTCAGTCAGCATAGTCTCAGGAATGGGAAGTCTATATTCCTAAAAGTCTTCACCATATCTGACAAATTTTAATCTGCTTACAATACCATCATCTCTAATTGTATGGGTATGTAAATATTGTAGCTTAGTAAGGGATTAGTGTTTAGAGAGGAAGTGATTGATAATGATTTTAATGAACTTGGGGTAAGGCATGTTTTCACATCTGCCTTTCTTCAGCTTCCTGTAGTCGATTTAGAATGCAAAGTCTTCCCAAATCAATTTAGGGTAGTCAACATTTTCCCTGTAGAACATACCCCATAAGATGTCAATCCTGGATTTCCTTAGCCTGTCATTGCTTGCAGCTTTGTCAGTGAGAAACTTGTTGATAATAACAGCCAAAGTTCTCCAAGGTTGATGCATGTTGTTCACATACATGATGGGATGCTTGTGTAGTGGACCTTTGTAACCAAGATCAAGGAGGAAGGTAAGAGTAGTCTCATCATCTAGAACTTCAGTAAAGTCTACTCATTGAACTCTTGGACAGATGTCAAGAATCTTCCGAAACACTTCAGCATCAACAAGCACTTCTTGTTTGCAAGAAGAAACTCATAAGAGTTTATGTCTGAGACCTTCTTAATAGTGTACAAAAACTGCTGCACAAAGATTTCAATGACTTCAGCAGCGATGGTGAATGCCTTGTAACAGGTAGATTTCTTGATAACATTAATGATAACTTGAAAAGTTTCTTCCTTCTGTGGAACAGTAGTCTCCAATCTTACATTGGTGGTACTGATCTTGACTCTTTCCTTAGTGGGAACCCACTTTTCATCACGAGCAGTGACTTGACGAATTTCTTCTTGATTCATGATTCTGCTTAAGAATTAACCAATACAGTTTTATATACACAACAAAGATATTTTACTGATTTGGTTGATTATCCTTGATGATTTGATTGATTTTAGATAAGGACTAAGATTTGGTTTCATGCAATTATGTCAATATTAACACACTATTTTAATGGTCAAAGTCAAATGACTCAGTCAACTTGACAGGTCAAAAACAACCTAGGACAAACATTCAATCAGAGTACTATTAACACAAAGACAATCATGACATAAGTTGTATTATGACATAACAAGAAAGATTTACATAAATTTTTTAAAAAAAATCAGGCAACGTTTCTTTTTATAAAATGTCATATTTCGCACGAAATGTTACACCTGCATGTTTTGCACAAACTTTACTTATTTTGCACAGAATATGACATAGACATATTTCGCACATATAACATGTTCCACACAAAATATGAAGATAACTTATTTCACATAATCATATAACAACATATTTCGCATGGACAATATAGAACATATTTCGCACGGGTAACACATGACATGTTCCGCACCATTCAAAGAGACATCTTTCGCACACCTAATCATATACATGTTTCGCAAGGTTCTTAAAACCTAAACTTGGATTTTAACAATCTTTAAACATGTAATATCCAAACATAAATGTCTCAAATCATTCAAACGCATTTTAGATTCAATTAACACAAGATTTAAACACAGTTTGATCTCATTAATGAGACTTTGAGCATCCACAAAAGGAGAACACATAGCACACGAACTCGAGAACATATAGGAAGCACATAGCACAAACTAATGGACCCTTAACAGTTAACTAACACACGTAGCACATCACCTAAGCATACATTCAACCATTTTAAAGGTTTTTGAACCAAGGATGCAACATTTCCAAGCAAAAGAGATCATAAGATATAAAAACAGTTTACAAAGGTATAAGAATGTGTCAATGATGCTAATACACACAAACCCATACACTATCATCCAAGACTCACATGTTTCGCACCATTCAACTTACAAGAATCATTACAATTCATACATATGTTTGAGTTATCAAAAACTGCTATAGCCTAGGCTTAGACGCACCCTAATGATCAAAACCACACAACCAATTTGAAGAAACATCAACTTTTATACTTATGAACCCTAAATCAATTTCTAAGGATTTTGATTGCAAAAATGAGATATAAACGAATTCCTTTTACCAAAATGATGTTAAATGGTTATTAAACAATTAAGAATGTACCTTTAAGCCCGAAAATGAGTTTTGATTTCTTGGTATGGTGCATGCGAAATGTGTTTGAGTAAGAAATGGGTGTGTTTGTTTTTGTGTAAAAGAGTGTGTGTGTGCGATTTGTGTATCATAAGGTATAACCGATTGAATTTTGAAGTTGGCAGAAATAAACCCTCAAGTTTGCAACACTTTTTATTTTCCTTTTAAACTTAACATTAAGTCTAAACCTCTTACAGAAATTGTACACTTAATCCCTTATGTTTATAGCTTAGATTCTAAGTCCTAGATTTTGTCATTTAGTCCCTAAAAGTTAAAACAAATAACATTGTAAGCCCTTTTTGAGTTAAAATTATATTAACTCCCCTTTAAAAGATTATCCGTTATTGTTTAGAAACTTTTTCCTTCTATTCTCAGATGACTTTTGAAAGGTTATTTTTGAAAGA